>QRFJ01001734.1:44627-78722 GCA_006176705.1 Cocos nucifera
AGAGAAGGATGCACATGCCCTTGCTAGACCGAGGTCTCACAAAATCAAGATATGAAGCGGTGATACACTCACCACGATTACCTCGGAAAAGGGTTTGTCGAGCAAGAGAGTCAACTCCGCAAATAATGGCAAACCCACTTACAAAGCCGTTGGGCCATGCAGAGTCGAAAGCCACTGAGAAGATGGATTAGACTTGTAGCCAATGCTTTAGGAAAGTGGGAGATCATTAGATATATGTTGCCAGTAAGCAAGAATTGGCTTGACAGTTGTATATACACTTCTAGGGGCAAAATTATAATTTTGACTAAAAAGCAATAATGGGTTATTTTCTATCACATATGTGTATTTAGTGTCCTGTGAAATACATCCTTTTGAGTTAATGGAAGATCAAATGTATATTTTAAAGAGTTGAAATTTAAGACATGAATAATCATTATTTAACTTCATAAATTGCTCCCTGCATAGGATCATCACAGGATGGTGATTGATCCGAAAGGCTGGTGGACAATGCTTCTCTTCAGTAGATGAGTCTTAAGTCTAAGGTGTGTGTGAGACCACCGAGCGAGAGTACTAAGTACTGCGGTAGAGAACGAGGCATGGGAGCGTACCACCTTGAGTAGTTCATTAGGTTGGTTTTTGTTTAGTCTTATTTTTATTTTTCCTTCCTGTCGATTACTATCTCGTAGCTTTTACATTTGTAGTGTGTCTGGTTCGTCTTTTTAGACTCTTTGATATTTCTATTTGTCATTACGCTTATATGGGTGTTTTATGTTTGACTGCTACCTATTATCGTGTCTGTCTTGTCGTAGCCATATGAAACCTGCAGGTGTAATGTTTGCTTGTGAAGTCTGTAGGAATTGGATGATCGAAGATGGAATCTAATCTACCTCGGTGGTAGGGAGCCACGCTATGATGATATTGAGAATCAGTCCAGAAATCCATGGCATGGTAGAGTGATATATAATAGAAAGAGTTTCTATTTAGATTTTTATATGACTTGAATGAAATGATTACTTCATATGCAAAGAGACTAGGGTGTGACGAGTTTTACCTTTTAACCCTAAATCTGATCGGGGCTCAAGATAGAAGTGACTGAATCAACAGGTAGCGTGCACCAAGAGGTTCACTTCAGCTCTATAGGGTTTCCACATATAACTACTAGGTGTCACTGGTGGAGTTTGTGGGAGCAATTAGAATATTTAAGATGAATTGATCTTTATGTTTCGAGTCAGAAGAGTTTTCGATGTCATGCGAAAGAAGTTTTGATGATGTCCATGGATAGAGATCATGAATATCCATTCCATATAGAACTGAACTAATTGGGTCCAATCACACAATAAGGGGTTTGAATCTGGGATCTATCAATTGATTGAGTCTAGTCAATTGATCTGAATGAGAATTCAATAGGTTTCAAGGAAATCATGCTTGCGACTTCAATTGACATAAACGTTCTTCTTTTACTATCATAAATAAGTTGTCAGTTGAGCCAAAGGGAGTTTGTGCCATAGAGGCTTTCATTATGGTCTGACTGGAGGTTGTCCACAGTCAGAAAAGGTTGTTTTAAATTTTAGGCATTATCTGCCTTTGGGTTGACCGTGTCATCTTTTTGTTCTTTGACTGCTTGCAAAAAGTCAATACTCTTTGACTGTGCAATACGTTGACCATTGACCCTGTGACATTTGACCACATGTCATGCACGCTATTAGGAGGCTGGTGCGGGCCCACCTGCCGAACCTGCAAGGAGGGGGCGCATGCAAGAGTGGCGTGAGCACAAGTTTAGAGGAGTCCTTGGATCCTTGTTGGACAAGGACTCCACCTTCTTTTGGATTCCAATTAGAGTTCTCCCTAAAACAACTTGACTGGTCTTAGGCGCCTCTAAGTAGGATCCAGGGGACTCTATTCCTACCAATCAGATTTAGATCTGATTTAAAAGGTTGTGAATTGTTTGGGAATAAGAGAAGCTGGATCACAGTCAGTCATAATAAGACCCTGTGCCAACTCAAAATTAAAAAATTGAATTGAGATCAAGTTCCCCACGCCAAGGCTGCCTCTCTCCTCTCTCCTGCCAAACATCTTTCCCCTTGCTCTCCACATCCAAAGGAGTTTTGGATCCTTGGTTGGTGCGATCCAGATCTAGAAAGGCGATCAAAGAAGTAAGAAGGCTGCACTACTGCAAGGACGACTGCAGATCTAAAAGGAGTTTTGTAGATCTCCAGTCAGATCTAGATCTGATTTTGGAGGTGTGATAGAGAAGAAAGAGGATCTCTAGATCCAGCCGCGAGTGGATATGTATTATGATTTCTCGGAGTCGATATCTGATATCGCCTCGTTGTAGGTTTTGGGATCATCACCATGAGCACCATTACCTACGAGGAACATTTCCTCTACATCCTCTGAAATAATACCTAAGTATCTTTCAGGGGGACGGGAAACTCTTTTCGATCTACGAGGTGGAGGAGGTAGTGTTCTTATTGGCTAAACCTGATTTGGTTCCACTTGGTCCTTAGCTCGTTCTGCTTGTGAGACTTTCTCATCAAGCTTGATCTATTTTCCAATGCCGCTATCTTGAATAAACTATTTTTCAAGAAAGATGGCATGTCGACTCACAATCACATTGTGGTCTTCTAGAATGTAGAAATAGTATCCTAATGACTCTTTAGGATATCCTATGAATCGAGCTCTGAAGGACCTAAACTCTAACTTGTCCACTTGTTGTCTTTTGACATGAGCTGGGACAACCCCAAATTCTGAGATGACTCAGACTTGGTTTCTTACCATGCCATATCTCATACGGTGTGGTAGGAACGATTTTAGAGGGAACCCTATTCAGTAGATAGATTGAAGTTAACAATGAGTATCCCCAAAGAAAATCAGGGAGGTCTATGAAGCTCATCATGGATCGAACCATATCCAATAGAGTCCGATTTCTCCATTCTGAAACCCCATTGAGTTGAGGTATTCCTGGTGGAGTCCATTGAGAGACTATGCCATTTTTCTTTAGATAGTCTAGGAATTTCCTGGCTAAGGTATTCACCTCCTCGATCTGATCGAAGAACCTTAATGGGTTTTCCTGTTTGTTTTTCTACTTCATGTCTGAATTCTTTGAACTTTTCAAAAGCTTCAGACTTGTGTCTCATAAGATACACATACCCATACCTAGACAGATCATCGGTAAAGGTAATGAAGTAGACAAAATTGCCTCTAGCCGGCACATCAAATGGGCCGCACACATCAGTATGTACTAGGGCAAGGAGATCTGTGGCCCTTTCCCCATGTCCTACAAAAGGGAGTTTAGTCATTTTGCCCTTGAAGACAAGATTCACAAGTTGGATATGACTCGAAAGTCAACGGACTCAATAGCCCATTTTTCTCCAATTTGTTGATCCTATCTTCTGCTATATGACCTAATCTCAGGTGCCATAGATATCTATCATTTAGACTATCCCTAGGTCGTTTGGCATTCACATTTTGCTCGACAGTTAAAATAGGTACATCAATATGTAGCTGATAAAGACCATTAATAAGGAAACCATTTGCAATTTTATTTCTTTCATAAAGAATGTTACAATGGTCCTTAAAGAAGGTGATCACATAACCTTCTTGTGCTAAGCATGAAATAGAAATCAAATTCCTGCTAGCTGCAGGCACAAAATAATAGTCTTTCAAAACTAAGTCTAAACCAGATGGTAATCGAAGAGGGTATGTTCCCACGGCTACTGCAGCAACTCTTGCTCCATTACCGATGCGTAGGATCATGTCTCCATCCCTCAGCCTCCTGCTATCCTCAAGACCCTGCATAGAAGTGCACAGATGAGCACTAGAACCAGAGTCAAGCACCCAACTGGATGCAGAAGAAACCGTAAGGTTAGACTCAATAACGAGCATACCTCCAGAAGGACCTTCCTTCTTGTTCTTCAGGGTGGCCAGGTAAGTAGGGCAGTTCCGCTTCCAATGGCCGTCGCTGTTGCAATGGAAACACTTTCCTTTGACATCGGCCTTCTTCTTCGGCTCTGCCTTCTTCTTCTTTGATCCTTCCACCTTTTGCTTTTTCACAGACTTCTTTTTCTTTTCAATAAGACTTTCTTTTGGAAGAAGTCCATTCCATAGCAAGAACTGAGCCTTTAGAACCTTTCATAGAAAGCTCAGTGGTAACCAGCATATTCATTAATTCGGCCAAGGAATTCTGAAGTTTATGCATGTGGTAATTCATGATGAATTGCCCATATGCATCAGTCAAGGATTGCAGAATAATATCGTTCTGCAGGTCCAAGTCCAACTTCACACCGAGCTTCTCAAGCTCTTCCATGTCCTTGATCATTGTCAGACAGTGATCTTGGACTGACTGCCCATCACGCATCTTAGCCTTAAAAAGTCATTTTGTGACTTGATATTTGGCTGCGCGACTCTGTTCACCAAACATCTCCTACAGGTGAGCCAACATTTGGCGAGCAGTCCGATATCCTCATGTTGGCGCTGGAGCTCATCAGACATCGAGCCCAACATGTAATATCTGGCCTTATTATCTTCGTCTATCCATTTTTCCAGAGATGCTCTCTGTTCAACAGATGGACGGGCTGGTAAGGTGGGAGGGTCCTGGTCCAAAACATGGGTTAACTTCTCAGAACCCAAAATAATTTTGTAGTTCCTGAGCTAATCTTTATAATTGGGTCCGGTCAGTCTATGTGTGTCCAGGATACGTGCCAATGGGTTGGACGCAGACATTTTCCTATAGAGAGTCAAAGATTCTAGTTAGATACTATAATTTTGACTTGACCAATTTATTTAGGGATTTTATTTTTAAACAAATTAGCTTCCCACTATTTTCTCGGATCCCTACACTCCCTCTGTAGAGATGCGAAAATCTCCACGATTAATGATTTCTAGTGGGTGGTGCGGTCTCACCAACTGACTCATCACCTCACCTAACAGTTATTGGTGATGGGTTAGCCAATGAGTGAACAACTCTTGTTCAATGATTCTCTAATCATGGTGCACCCAAACTTGGTCTCTAATTCATGAATCTCACCATATCCGAAATATTGATCCACTCCTTAGTTAAGTCAGACCCACCATTTGCATAGACTGGGTTCCTAATTGAGTCTCTCACCGTATCCGAAAATATTGAGCCCAACTCATCCTCCAGCCCATAGCATCCAATGCCTAATAGACATGGTTGCGTCTTCTCGGTGCAACTGAGCCACTGTATCTAGCCGAGAATAATCAACCCCGGGAAGGGCCCGCACATCTACAATGGTGGAAGACCTCAGACTTAATCTTTTCTTAGGGAGAATTGATTTAGGTCTCATTAAACTAGACTTGGCATAGTCATAACAATTATGACTAACCTAGTGGCATGGGTTAGCTCGGATTATTGACCACCTCAGATCAGAACTGTGTCAACAGATATGGCCAGGTAAGTGAGATCGGTGGAAGGAATATGCCATTAACTCGTACAAGAATGCATTCAGGTCGAGTAGCTTCCAATTAAAAACCAATCGATCGTATGTGCCAAACTTACCTTAGACACCAAATTATTGAGCCAGAACCAATTGGGTTAGCCTACAATCCAGACTCTAACCTCTGAGCCTAATTAGGTCTTGCTTGATCGTGACTCGATCTTGACCCAGACTTAATCCTATTAGGCTGGTCAATTTAAGCATTGTTGATCCCATCTAACCAACTCTTGATTCGGTTTGATCAACCGCTTAGACCTAATTGAGCTACCCAAGCCCGAACCCAGTATTATGAATATGTCTTAGATCTAAAATTCTCAATTTTAGACCTAATTAATATTCCATAAACTTAATTCTTAATTAAGTAGGGTTCATAAACAAAATATGCACAATAAATCCTAGGGTTTTCAGGATCTAGGGTTTTGCAGAAAGTAAGTTTTGGGTTTCTGATTAAGGATGAACACGCAGCACCCCTACACATCATAAGAACACCCCATCGAATGGGAAGAGAGGGCCTTTAAACCCTTCTTCGTTCTTATGACTGGACGGCCAAGAGGAATGCCTTAATCAGGAACATTCAATACTACAAAACAATATCAGATCTATATCATATATCTCATATATAAAGTAGATCTAATCATGGCATATTTTGCATACATCTCATGTATCGAATCATGCATGTTTTTAGATCTAAATTATCTCATAATAATCTAAAAAATTAGATTTAAATTGATCTTATCAAAATAAACTCTAATCTAGACAATTATGTAGAACTATTCTACAACTAGTCTAGACATGCATCAATCATATCTCATATGATATTCTAAAATTAAATAATTTTTATTTGCTATTTTTTAGATGTTATTATAACATTATAATATCAAAAAATAGTAAATAAATAGATCTAAAATATGGGATTTAATCAAATTAAATTCAAAAACATGCAAGACTATTCTATAGAACTATTCTATTCTAGAACTAGTCATGCATATCTTCTAATCTTAGATCCAATCATTTAATTTTAATTTTTTCTGATTTCAGATCTGATCACATCTATGTGACAAAAATTATTTTTTAATTAAAATAAATTTAAAATCAATCTAAAATTTTAGAACCATGGCTTGATATCAGTTGAAGGGAAATCCTGATTTTCCCGGACCAGGTTCGTTCAGATCTGATCAGATCAAGAGATATATTTCAAAAATTTTTTCTCTTGATCCAATCAGATCTTGATATGTTTCAGATCTGATTCTTATTATTTTAATAAATAAAATAAAATAAAGATAAATTAAATCAAATTTAATTTACCTGATTTGGGTAATCCTATTACCCTGTTGATGATCCTGTTTGCAGCGGAAGGTTCTGGATCTAGCCACGCAAGCGCCTGGCCTCTACCGGTATCCACTCGGGTTGGATCTGGAGATCCTCTTCTTCTCTATCACACCTCCAAAAATTAGATCTGGATCTGATCTGGAGGATCTTCAAAACTCTTTTGAAGATCAGCAGTCGTCCTTTGCAGCAGTGCAGCCTTCTTGCTTTTGATCGCCTTTCTTTGATCTGGAATCGCACCAACCAAGGTCCAAAACTCCTTTTGGACGTGGAGAGCAAGGGGAGAAGTGGTTTGGCATGGAGGAAGGAGGGGAGAGGCAGCCTTGGGGCATGGGGAATTTATCTCAATTGAATTTTTTAATCTGAGTTGGGCGCAGGGTCTTATTTATAGACTAAGCTGTGATCCAACTCCTCTTCTTCCCAACCAATCACAACCCTTTGTGAAATCAGATCTAAATCTGATTGGTGGGAATAGAGTCCCCTGGATTCCTCCTTAGAGGGTGCCTAAGACCAGTCAAAGTTGGTTCTTAGGAGAACTCTAATTGGAATCCAAAAAGGAGATGGAGTCCTTGTCCAACAAGGACTCCTAGGCGCCTCCAACTTGGGCACACGCCTAGGGTGGCGTGCGCCCTCCTCCTTGCCAGGTTCTGGCAGGGGGACAGGCCCCCACCAGCTCTCCAATAGGTGCATGACATGTGGTCAAAAGTCAAAGTGTCAATGGTCAACATTTGACCAGTCAAAGGTAGACTTTTGACCAAAGTCAAAGAACAAGAAATGGCAGGTGACCAAAAATGGCAGGTAATGTCTTACAAAATAAGACAACCTTTTCTGACTTGGACAACCTCCAGTCAGACCATATGAAGGCCTCTGATTGAGCACAAACTCCTTTGGCTCAGTCAGGACAACTTATTTATGATAGCAAAAGAAGAACGTTAGGTTCAATCGAGTGCTAGCACGATTTTCTTGAACCTAATTGAATCTCATTCAGATCAATTGAACTAGATCAGTTCAATTGATGATCACCAGATTCAAACCCTTGTTTGTGTGACCCAGTTAGGTTCAGTTCTGTATGGTAATGGGATATGTCATGATCTCTATCATCGACATCATCGAAACTCCTTTCGATGGATCAGAACTCTTCTGATTCGAACAGCTAGAATGATCGATCATCTAAATCATTCTAATTGCTCCCAAAATCCACCAGTGACACCTAGCAGTATATGGTGGCAACCCATCAGAGCTGAATGCGAACCTCTTGGTGCAGCTACCTGTGTGATTAAGTTCTTCTATCTTGAGCCCCGATCAGATTAGGGTTAAGGTGAACTCGTCAAACCCTAGTCTCTGTCATATGATGTAATCATTCGATTCGAGTCCAATGTGAAAATCTAAATAGAAACTCTTTCTATTATTTCACTCTGCCATGGCCATGGACTTCTGGACTTGATTCTCATGATCATCATAGGGCTGCTCCTCTACCACCGAGGTAGATAGATTCCATCTTGATGCAATCCAGTTCCTACAATGAACATGCTATAGCCAACATACACCTCAGGGTTCCATATGGCTAGGAGACCGAGTAATGGTGTAGTCAAACTATAACACCCTCAAGGTGAACTGCCGATGCACCTCAGGTCAAAGAACCAGACACACTACTGCAGCATCGAGTCAGTCATTGACGAGAAGGTAGACTCCCTAATGACTACTCGAGGTGGTCACGCTCAGTGCCCTCGTTCTCTAACGAGTACCTGTACTCTCGCTCCGGTGTCTCCACACCGTAGACTCAAGACTCATCTACTAAAGAGAAGCGATTGTACACCAACCTTCCGGATCAATCACCATCCTCGTGATGATCCTATGGTCGGGAGCATTTTATGAGTTAATAATGATTATTCATGTCTTAAATTTTCAACTCTTGAAAATATGAATTATCATTACCATTAACTCAAAGGATGTATCACAGACACTAAATACACATATGTGATAGAAAATAACCCATTTTATTGATTTTAGTCAAAATTATAATTTTGCCCCTAGAAGTGTATTACAAGTGTCAGCCAATTCTGGCTTCTAGGGCACATATATCTAACAATCTCCCACTTGTCCTAAAGCCAATTGGCTACAAGTCTAAGTCCCATCTTCTCAAGGTGGGCTTCGATCTTCTGCTGGCCCAACGGCTTTGTAAGTGGGTCTGCCACATTATCTGCGGAGTTGACTCTCTTGACCTCGACATAACCCTTCTCGAGGTAATCGCGGATGAGGTGGTATCGCCGCTCAATGTGCTTGGATTTCTGGTGAGACCTCGGCTCCTTAGCAAGGGCTATGGCGCCATTGTTGTCGCAGTATAGAGGAATGGCATCTGATGGCATTACTCCAATTTCTGCAGCAAACTTCTTGTACCAGAATGCTTCCTTTGCAGCCTCTGATGCAGCGATATATTCTGCTTCCATGGTGGAATCTGCTATCACCGTTTGCTTGGAACTCTTCCAGCTGACAGCTCCACCATTGCACACAAACAGACTTCCAGATGTCGACTTTCGATCATCTATATCGGACATGAAATCCGAGTCTGTGTATCCCTGGACTTGGAGTTCTCCATTACCAAAGACCAACATCATATCCTTAGTTCTTCTCAAGTACTTAAGGATACATTTCACAGAAGTCCAGTGTTCTTCACCTGGATTTGACTGATATCTGCTTGTGACACTCACAGCATGGGCTATATCAGGTCGTGTACATAGCATGGCATACATGAGGCTCCCTATTGCAGAAGCATAAGGGATCTTGCTCATGCATTCTATTTCCTCAGGTGTGCTAGGGCACATCTTCTTGGAAAGATGAATACCATGTCTGAAGGGTATTAATCCCCTCTTAGAGTTTTCCATACTAAACCTCTTTAGTACTTTCTCTATGTACATCTTCTGTGAAAGTCCTAGCATCCTATTCGGTCTATCCCTATAGACCTTAATTCCTAGAATAAAGGATGCTTCACCTAGGTCTTTCATGGAGAATTCCTTGGACAACCACATCTTGACTGATGTCAACATGGGAATATCATTCCCAATAAGGAGGATGTCATCCACGTACAATACGAGGAAGACAACAGCGCTCCCACTGACCTTTTTGAAAACACATGGTTCCTCTTCATTTTTGATGAAACCAAACTTTTTGATCACATCATTGAAACGAGTGTTCCAGCTCCGAGATGCTTGCTTAAGTCCATATATGGACCTTTGCAGCTTGCAAACCTTGTGATCAGTATCACTGGATGTGAAACCTAGCGGCTGTTCCATATAGATATCTTCCTCAAGATATCCATTTAAGAATGCCGTTTTCACGTCCATTTGCCATATTTCATAATCGAAATAGGCTGCAACGGCAAGCAATGTGCGGATGGATTTTAGCATAGCCTACTGGGAAAAGGTATCCTGATAGTCAATGCCTTCGCGTTGACTATAACCTTTTGCCACTAGTCTAGCCTTGAATGTCTCCACATTCCCATCTGCACCAATCTTTCTCTTGAAGATCCATTTACACCCAATAGGTACTATACCTTCTGGTGGATCTACCAAGGTCCAGACTTGGTTTGAGTGCATCGAGTCAATTTCTGACTGCATTGCCTCTAGCCATTTCTCGGAGTCGATATCTGATATCGCCTCGTTGTAGGTTTTGGGATCATCACCATGAGCACCATTACCTACGAGGAACATTTTCTCTACTTCCTCTGAAATAATACCTAAGTATCTTTCAGGGGGACGGGAAACTCTTTCCGATCTACGAGGTGGAGGAGGTAGTGTTCTTATTGGCTCAACCTGATTTGGTTCCAATTGGTCCTTAGCTCGTTCTACTTGTGAGACTTTCTCATCAAGCTTGATCTGCTTTCCAATGCCGCTATCTTGAATAAACTATTTTTCAAGAAAGATGGCATGTCGACTCACAATCACATTGTGGTCTTCTGGAATGTAGAAATAGTATCCTAATGACTCTTTAGGATATCCTATGAATCGAGCTCTGAAGGACCTAAACTCTAACTTGTCCGCTTGTTGTCTTTTGACATGAGCCGGACAACCCCAAATTCTGAGATGACTCAGACTTGGTTTCTTACCGTGCCATATCTCATACGGTGTGGTAGGAACGGTTTTAGAGGGAACCCTATTCAGTAGATAAATTGAAGTTAACAATGAAGTGTCCCCAAAGAAAATCAGGGAGGTCTGTGAAGCTCATCATGGATCGAACCATATCCAATAGGAGTCCGATTTCTCCATTCTGAAACCCCGTTGAGTTGAGGTGTTCCTGGTGGAGTCCATTGAGAGACTATGCCATTTTTCTTGAGATAGTCTAGGAATTTCCCGGCTAAGGTATTCACCTCCTCGATCTGATCGAAGAACCTTAATGGGTTTTCCAGTTTGTTTTTCTACTTCATGTCTGAATTCTTTGAACTTTTCAAAAGCTTCAGACTTGTGTCTCATAAGATACACATACCCATACCTAGACAGATCATCGGTAAAGGTAATGAAGTAGACAAAATTGCCTCTAGCCGGCACATCAAATGGGCCGCACACATCAGTATGTACTAGGGCAAGGAGATCTGTGGCCCTCTCCCCATGTCCAACAAAAGGGAGTTTAGTCATTTTGCCTTGAAGACAAGATTCACAAGTTGGATATGACTCGGAAGTCAATGGACTCAATAGCCCATTTTTCTCCAATTTGTTGATCCTATCTTCTGCTATATGACCTAATCTCAGGTGCCATAGATATCTATCATTTGGACTATCCCTAGGTCGTTTGGCATTCACGTTTTGCTCGACAGTTAAAATAGGTACATCAATATGTAGCTGATAAAGACCATTAATAAGGAAACCATTTGCAATTTTATTTCTTTCATAAAGAATGTTACAATGGTCCTTAAAGAAGGTAATCACATAGCCTTCTTGTGCTAAGCATGAAACAGAAATCAAATTCCTGCTAGCTGCAGGCACATAATAACAGTCTTTCAAAACTAAGTCTAAACCAGATGGTAATCGAAGAGGGTATGTTCCCACGGCTACTGCAGCAACTCTTGCTCCATTACCGATGCGTAGGATCATGTCTCCATCCCTCAGCCTCCTGCTATCCTCAAGACCCTGCATAGAAGTGCACAGATGAGCACTAGAACCAGAGTCAAGCACCCAACTGGATGCAGAAGAAACCGTAAGGTTAGACTCAATAACGAGCATACCTCCAGAAGGACCTTCCTTCTTGTTCTTCAGGGTGGCCAGGTAAGTAGGGCAGTTCCGCTTCCAATGGCCGTCGCTGTTGCAATGGAAACACTTTCCTTTGACATCGGCCTTTTTCTTCGGCTCTGCCTTCTTCTTCTTTGATCCTTCCACCTTTTGCTTTTTCACAGACTTCTTTTTCTTTCCATAAGACTTTCTTTTGGAAGAAGTCCGTTCCATAGCAAGAACTGAGCCTTTAGAACCTTTCATAGAAAGCTCAGCGGTAACCAGCATATTCATTAATTCGGCCAAGGAATTTTGAAGTTTATGCATGTGGTAATTCATGATGAATTGCCCATATGCATCAGTCAAGGATTGCAGAATAATATCATTCTGCAGGTCCAAGTCCTAACTTCACACCGAGCTTCTCAAGCTCTTCCATGTCCTTGATCATTGTCAGACAGTGATCTTGGACTGACTGCCCATCACGCATCTTAGCCTTAAAAAGTCATTTCGTGACTTGATATTTGGCTGCGCGACTCTGTTCACCAAACATCTCCTGCAGGTGAGCCAACATTTGGCGAGCAGTCCCGATATCTTCATGTTGGCGCTGGAGCTCATCAGACATCGAGCCCAACATGTAATATCTGGCCTTATTATCTTCGTCTATCCATTTTTCCAGAGACGCTCTCTGTTCAAGTGGATGGACGGGCTGGTAAGGTGGGAGGGTCCTGGTCCAAAACATGGGTTAACTTCTCTGAACCCAAAATAATTTTGTAGTTCCTGAGCCAATCTTTATAATTGGGTCCGGTCAGTCTATGTGTGTCCAGGATACGTGCCAATGGGTTGGACGCAGACATTTTCCTGTATAGAGAGTCAAAGATTCTAGTTAGATACTGTAATTTTGACTTGACCAATTTGTTTAGGGATTTTATTTTTAAACAAATTAGCTCCCACTATTTTCTCGGATCCCTACACTCCCTCTGTAGAGATGCAAAAATCTCCACGATTAATGATTTCTAGTGGGTGGTGCGGTCTCACCAACTGACTCATCACCTCACCTAACAGTTATTGGTGATGGGTTAGCCAATGAGTGAACAACTCTTGTTCAATGATTCTCTAATCATGGTGCACCCAAACTTGGTCTCTAATTCATGAATCTCACCGTATCCGGAATATTGATCCACTCCTTAGTTAAGTCAGACCCACCATTTGCATAGACTGGGTTCCTAATTGAGTCTCTCACCGTATCCGGAAATATTGAGCCCAACTCATCCTCCAGCCCATAGCATCCAATGCCTAATAGACATGGTTGCATCTTCCCGGTGCAACTGAGCCACTGTATCCAGCCGAGAACAATCAACCCCGGGAAGGGCCCGCACATCTACAATGGTGGAAGACCTCAGACTTAATCTTTTCTTAGGGAGAATTGATTCAGGTCTCATTAAACTAGACTTGGCTTAGTCATAACAATTATGACTAACCTAGTGGCATGGGTTAGCTCGGATTATTGACCACCTCAGATCAGAACTGTGTCAACAGATATGGCCAGGTAAGTGAGACCGGTGGAAGGAATATGCCATTAACTCGTACAAGAACGCATTCAGGTCGAGTAGCTTCCAATTAAAAACCAGTCGGTCGTCTGTGCCAAACTTACCTTAGACACCAAATTGTTGAGTCAGAACCAATTGGGTTAGCCTACAATCCAGACTCTAACCTCTGAGCCTAATTAGGTCTTGCTTGATCGTGACTCGATCTTGACCCAGACTTAATCCTATTAGGCTGGTCAATTTAAGCATTGTTGATCCCATCTAACCAACTCTTGATTCGGTTTGATCAACCGCTTAGACCTAATTGAGCTACCCAAGCCCGAACCCAGTATTATGAATATGTCTTAGATCTAAAATTCTCAATTTTAGACCTAATTAATATTTCCATAAACTTAATTCTTAATTAAGTAGGGTTCATAAACAAAATATGCACAATAAATCCTAGGGTTTCAGGATCTAGGGTTTTGCAGAAAGTAAGTTTTGGGTTTCTGATTAAGGACGAACACGCAGCACCCCTACACATCATAAGAACACCCCATCGAATGGGAAGAGAGGGCCTTTAAACCCTTCTTCATTCTTATGACCGGACGGCCAAGAGGAACGCCTTAATCAGGAACATTCAATACTACAAAACAGTTTATCAGATCTATATCATATATCTCATATACAAAGTAGATCTAATCATGGCATATTTTGCATACATCTCATGTATCAAATCATGCATATTTTCAGATCTAAATTATCTCATAATAATCTAAAAAATTAGATTTAAATTGATCTAATCAAAATAAATTCTAATCTAGATAATTATGTAGAACTATTCTACAACTAGTCTAGACATGCATCAATCATATCTCATATGATATTCAAAAATTAAATAATTTTTATTTGCTATTTTTTAGATGTTATTATAACACTTATAATATCAAAAAATAGTAAATAAAAAGATCTAAAATATGATTTAATCAGATTAAATCAAAAACATGCAAGACTATTCTATAGAACTATTCTATTCTAGAACTAGTCATGCATATCTTCTAATCTTAGATCCAAATTATTTAATTTTAATTTTTTCTGATTTCAGATCTGATCACATCTCATGTGACATCTGAAATCACTTATTTTCTGATTAAAATAAATTTAAAATTCAGATCTAAATAATTTTAGAACCATGGCTCTGATACCAGTTGAAGGAAAATCCTGATTTCTCGGACCAGGTTCGTTCAAATCTGATCAGATCGAGAGATATATTTCAAAATTTTTCTCTCGATCCCAATCAAATCTGGGATTTTAGATCTAATTTTATTATTTTAATAATAAAATAAAATAAAGATAAATTAAATCAAATTTAATTTACCTGATTTGGGTAATCCTATTATCCTGTTGATGATCCTGTTTGCAGCGGAAGGTTCTGGATCTAGCCACGCAAGCGCCTGGCCTCTACCGGTATCCACTCGGGCTGGATCTGGAGATCCTCTTCTTCTCTATCACACCTCCAAAAATCAAATCTAGATCTGATCTGGAGGATCTTCAAAACTTCCTTTTGAAGATCGCAAGTCGTCCTTTGCAGCAGTGCAGCCTTCTTGCTTTTGATCGCCTTTCTTTGATTTGGATCGCACCAACCAAGGTCCAAAACTCCTTTTGGACGTGGAGAGCAAGGGGAGAAGATGGTTTGGCATGGAGGAAGAGGGGAGAGGCAGCCTTGGGGCATGGGGAACTTTGATCTCAATTCAATTTTTTAATTTTTGAGTTGGGCATAGGGTCTTATTTATAGACTGACTGTGATCCAGCTTCTCTTATTCCCAACCAATCACAACCCTTTGTGAAATCAGATCTAAATCTGATTGGTGGGAATAGAGTCCCCTGGATTCCTACTTAGAGGGTGCCTAAGACCAGTCAAAGTTGGTTTTAGAGAGAACTCTAATTGGAATCCAAAAGAGAGGTGGAGTCCTTGTCCAACAAGGACTCCAAGACTCCTCCAAACTTGGGCTCACGCCACCCTTGGCGTGCGCCCTCCTCCTTGCCAGGTTCTGGCAGGGGGACAGGCCCCCACCAGCTCTCCAATAGGTGCATGACATGTGGTCAAAAGTCAAAGGGTTCAATGGTCATCGTTTGACCAGTCAAAGGTAGACTTTTGACCAAAGTCAAAGAACAAGAAATGGCAGGTGACCAAAAATGGCAGGTAATGTCTTACAAATAAGACAACCTTTTCTAACTTGGACAACCTCCAGTCAAACCATATGAAGGCCTCTGATTGAGCACAAACTCTTTTGGCTCAGATAGGATAACTTATTTATGATAGTAAAAGAAGAACGTTAGGTTCAATCGAGTGCTAGCACGATTTCCTTGAACCTAATTGAATCTCATTCAGATCAATTGAACTAGATCAGTTCAATTGATGATCACCAGATTCAAACCCTTGTTTGTGTGATCCAGTTAGGTTCAGTTCTATATGGTAATGGGATATGTGATGATCTCTATCATGGACATTATCGAAACTTCTTTCGACGGATCAGAACTCTTCTGATTCGAACAGCTTAAATGATCGATCATCTAAATCATTCTAATTGCTCCCAAAATCCATCAGTGACACCTAGCAGTATATGGTGGCAACCCATCAGAGCTGAATGTGAACCTCTTGGTGCAGCTACCTGTGTGATTTAGTCCTTCTATCTTGAGCCCCGATCAGATTAGGGTTAAGGTAAACTCGTCAAACCCTAGTCTCTGTCATATGATGTAATCATTCGATTCAAGTCCAATGTGAAAATCTAAATAGAAACTCTTTCTATTATTTCACTCTACCATGGCCATGGATTTCTAGACTTGATTCTCATGATCATCATAGGGCTGCTCCTCTACCACCGAGGTAGATAGATTCCATCTTGACGTCATCCAGTTCCTACAATGAACATGTCATAGCCAACATACACCTCAGGGTTCCATATGGCTAGGAGACCGAGTAATGGTGTAGTCAAACTATAACACCCTCAAGGTGAACTGTCGATGCATCTCAGGTTAAAGAACCAGACACACTACTGCAGCATCGAGTCAGTCATCGACGAGAAGGTAGACTCCCTAATGACTACTCGAGGTGGTCACGCTCAGTGCTCTCGTTCTCTAACAAGTACCTATACTCTCACTCCGATGTCTCGACACCGTAGACTTAAGACTCATCTACTGAAGAGAAGCGATTGTACACCAACCTTCTGGATCAATCACCATCCTCGTGATGATCCTATGGTCGGGAGCAATTTATGAGTTAATAATGATTATTCATGTCTTAAATTTTCAACTCTTGAAAATATGAATTATCATTGCTATTAACTCAAAGGATGTATCACAGACACTAAATACACATATGTGATAGAAAATAACCCATTTATTGCTTTTAGTCAAAATTATAATTTTGCCCCTAGAAGTGTATTACAAGTGTCAGCCAATTCTAGCTTCTAGGGTATATATATCTAACAACCTCTAGGAGCCAAACTCCTTTCAGACTTCTCCTTTAGTCAAGTTCCTCCGAGAGCCGAACTCCTTCTGAATTTTTTTTTTAGTCGATTAATTCTAGGAGCCAAACTCCTTCCGAACTTCTCCTTCAGTTGAATTTCTATAGGAGCCGAAATCCTTTCGAATCTCTTCTTCAGTCAAGTTCCTCTATGAGACAAACTCCTTTCGAATCCCTCCAGGAGTCGAACTCCTTCCAAACTTTTCCTTCAGTCAAACTTCTCCATCAGTCGGACTCCTTCTGGACTTCTTCATCAGTCGAACTCCATCCAGATTTTTCTAGTAGATTCCTTCTAGATTTTAACTAGTATTCCTCCGGAATGATCTCCTCTAGCTGTGTTCCTTTTAGAAGTCTAAACTCTCCTAGAATTAATATATGTCAAAGCTCTTCACCAACCAACGTCTGCTTCCTCCGAACTTTGACTATTAAATTTCAACGAACGACCACTTTATGGCAATGAATATCACTCTCCGTAACAAACTCCACATGGCCTTGAGTGGCCTACTACCGAACGACCACTTCATGATAATGGACATGACTCTCCATAATAAATTCCACGAGGCTCCGAGTGGTCCACTACTGAATAGCCATATCACAACAACGGACATCTCTCTCCATAACAAACTTCATGTGGCTCTGAGCGATCCACTATCGGACGGTTACGATGAGCTCCATCTATAAAAAGAAACCCTTCAGATATGTTTTCTCTAAGCTCTCTTCTCCTTCCTGAAACTCTGCTGAATTCTTGCATGAGCACTTCATTTCTGTTGGCCAATAGAGCTGACTTGATCGTCGGAGGATTCTACTAGAGCCACCACCACCGACTCCGGATGAAATTTTGTTTTGCAAGTCGCCGACGGTGACCTCTTCTTCCTCGACTCCAGCTCAATCTGACATCAACTAGATTCTATACCAATAAAAAATGATTAAAATTAATTAAGAATTGATTAATTAAAAAAGCTACTTAAATTAGTAAGGAAAGTAAATTAAATAGTAAATTAATTAAGGTGGAGTTGTAGGTATGGAGATGGATTCTCAGGATTTCAATTAATCACTTATCTAATAGCTGGTATTCTTTTTAATATGCTTTAATTGATACCTCACCAATAAAGATATAATCTATCTTAGAAAGCACGGTCTGTATCCTTGGATCGTAGCCCATCCCTTAAAGTTATAGGCTAGTCTAAATTCATTTAGATATAATACTAGGAATTAATTTGAATATAATTTATTCCAAAAGCACGAACCATACCGATAGATCATGGCTCATCCTAAGGATAATAAACTATTCCAGATTAATTACAAGAAAATAAAGACATAAAAATATTATAACTAAAAATAGTTTTTATTATAAATTAAAAAAAATATAAAAGATAAAAAATAAAAAATATCATCAAAATAAGATCATAATGATCTTCTAAGAAAAAAAGGATTAGCCAGACATCGGAGAGCTTCTCGTTGAAATTTTCATCCTTGAAGTCTTGTAGAAGAATCTAGGCAGCAGTAGGTGACAGAAATTTAGAATAGAAGAGAAGTTTTGGTAGAGAAAGAAAAAATAATGGTTGTTATTTATGGAGGAGAAAGAAAAAAAAGCATCTCTAGATGGAACGGTGGCTCAGACCATCGAGATTGTGGAGGCCGCTTCTTTTTTTTTTTATTTATGGCATCAAAAGGAGTTATTTATAGAGGGGAGGGTAAGAGAGTTTGAATTGGAAATAAGGTGAAGAATAATTTATATTTGGATCAGGACTTGTCTCGAGTGAACCTGTTCCAATGTTCGTTCGCAAAAACCTGGCCGTGAGCCCACAATGCCGCACGTAGCCCCCATTATTAGCAGCCTCACGGACCCATTAAGAGAAGAAATACAAAAGTCGGACCCATTAAGACCCTTACACCACAAACCAGCCTCTTTTAATATAAAATTATAAAAAAAAAAAAATATTTCTTTACAATGACATATGCATCCTCTAAGGTTTCTTGCATAGTATCTTTATTTTCTATAATATCGTATGTATCCTTCTTTTAATTTAATTTTATTTTGAGTCTAATTTAATCTAAATTTATTTTGTTGCGACCCATAAATCAGGCTCTTTTTATCCATGATCTTCTTTTCTATAAAAGATAAAATAAAAATATCAATTCTTAAAGAATAAAGATAAATAGATAAATAAATAAATACTTTTATTTATATATTTTATATGTTTATCAAGTTCTAATATTTTTTTTAATTTATTTTTTTATTTTATTATTGAATCATTTAAATATTTTAAATGATTCATGCTAGATGCACCCATACTAAGATAGGTTGTCTATAATCATAATGAAATATTGATATCCTTCTTTAGCACTTGAGTTTCATAAGTCCATATACATCACTATATATGAATAGTGTTATAATAATAACATGATATCTTTTAAAAATATGCTTGATAATTCTTAAAGCTAGGATTGGAATAGGACTTCCTTTCCTAATGTTCAAAAATCTCTCATTATTTTCAAACATTCCACTTACCTAAAGTTCTTGCAATGAATTGCATAAAACCATCGGTATCTAATACCCAAGCAGTAGAATTATATATAAAAAAATTTTAAGGTATTATCATATAACATCCTTGATAAGCAACTCTTGCTTCTTTCTCTTGTTCAACCTATTAGGGTAAAGAAAAGTAAGACAATTCTTCTTCCTATATCCTTACTTCTAATAGTAGAAGCACTATGCCTGATTTGGATCAATATTAGACTAATTATTTTGACTGGGCTTAGAAGCTCCAATACGAACCCATTCGAACTACTGAACTAAATTCAACTTTTGATACTAATTATTGAAGTTGGGTCCCATAAGTCATCACTATCTAATAGTGATTGAAGTAATTAGGGTTTAGTCTTAATCTAAGAAAAGAGAATAATGACCTAATATATATGAATCATTTTAAGCCTAAAGCTTGGACTTTAGTCTAAAGATTCTTTTACTATTTTATTCGAATTGGTAACCTCTACATCCAATTTGGAGAATTACTTTAATTCTCTAGCAAGTACTAAAATCCACATAGACTGCAAACAAGCCTAACTATGGTTGGTCAATCCACGTACATCTAAGGATAGGTTCTTTAATTAAATATTTTTTAAAATAATTTTTAGTAATTTAATTTTGCCTCAAAAATCTAATCAGTAGGCTTTGGCCTCCACTATAAGGATCCGGTTAGGTCCAATCATTAACATGATCATACTTGGTGCAGCTAACCAATGAATAATTAAGCCCAACTTTGGTTGGTCAACCTAACCACCATTAGAGAGATACTTTCAAGTTATTATATTATAAATGATAATTCCATTAGATAATAAGCACCAAGCCTTTGGGCCTCCAATGATTATTGAGTTAATGAATCCATTATCATCCAACTTAATGGGAGGCTATGACTTAGTTATCCCCATAACTTTATCATTTTAATGACTTAATAATTTTAGAGGATTTAAAATTTATTTTTGATTTAAGGATAGAAAGGACATGGACCAATTTGCTTCCACTGACTTCACCAAGTCAAGTCCTCCCACTGACTTCTCAAGTCATTTACAAGGATTAGGATCAATTTCAGTCTATGGACACCTAGATTAGACTCATTGAATAAAATCAATCTCACTAATTTTCTATGTGACATGGGTTAGCATGAATCAATGAGCGATCTAATCAAAAGCTGATTAACCATATTGGCCAGGTAAATGAGATCAGTAGAAGGGTCTGCCAAGATTTATCTTAGATACTATTAGAAATGGCCAGGTAAGCGGGCTACCAATTAAAAATTATTGGTCTAAAAATATCAAACTTACCTTAGATACCAATAGGTTTATCAATTTTGATTTGGTCTATCTAAAGACTCGGCTCAGTCACTGAGCCACGATCAGTGTCCATTTGTTAGATATATGGACTTTGATTAACTATAACTATTGAATTGATCGAAAGAAATGATCTAATCCTAATTAACTATTAATTATGTTTGATCAATTTTTTAACTTAGTCCATATTTAATCTAACCCTAGGTCTAACCCAGTTAATGACCTGATCAAAGCTAACCCATTATCCTTTAACCCATATTTTATGAAAATATCTTAGGATCTTCAAATCATAAACCTAGATCCTAAACATTCACTTAATTCTCAATTAAGTTCAAGGCTTATGGGTTAAGGCTTTGAAGCTCAGAATTAATTTTTGATTTTATCATTTGAAGTATTTTTAAATTTGTAAACATTTTATATTGATTCAAATTCAATTCATAATTTTAGATCTGATTTGTTTTAATGTTTCCATCATGTCCTAAGATTTCAAATCTAGGATTTTGTAGAAAGTAAGTAATTCATAATTTAAATTTTATAAAACTTATATGTCATACGTATGCAAACTAGATTAAAAAATGAAGCTACATCTAGATCAAAACATGAAATATATCACATGGATCTCATCTAAATGATCAAAATCAGATGGATCTCATCTAAATGATCAAAATCAGATCATAAATTATTTAATTTTGAGATTTAAAATTTAAAATAAATCATAAATTATTTTAGATTTTATCTAACATATTTATGATTTAGGTTATTTAGGTTAGCACATACTAGAATAATCTCTCCACTGTAAGGTATAAACTTTACAGTAGGATAATCTTATAATTAGTATGTGCAACCCTACATTATTTAGATCTAATCTAAATAATCAATAATAGATTAAATATCTATTTATTTTAGATTTAAAATTAAAAATATAAATCATAAATTAACTTAGATCATATCTAACTTATTCATAATTCAATTTTATAGATCAGCACATACTAGGACAATCTTTCCACTGTAATAGAGTAAACCTTATAGCAGGATAATCTTTTATCAGTATATGCAATATTTAGAGTTTTATTTTAGATTAATTTTAATGCAAACATGATCATCTTATAAAAGAACCTAGATGCTCTGATACCACTAATGGAAAACATGTAGGGTTTCATGCTTGTATTTCAAAAAAATTTTAAAATAAATCAAAGCAAAAGATGTAGATTAAACTATTTAATCTACTAAAGCATGTAATCTAATTACTAAACCCTACATCTAGGATCTATAGCATTTCATGATGCATATATAAATCTGAAAATTAAAATTCTTTGATATTGATCATATCAATATCCTAGATCTAGAATACTTCTAGATCCCTAGATCGCATCTAGGTTGGAATGAGAGATCATATGTCTCACCTTTACGTAGGTCAAGAACACTGTGATTGAATCCATTATAGTCCTTTATTGCTTGGAGCTACACATGCATCCGACCTCTATGGATAGTCCACACGAAGCTGCAACATAGATCGGAGGTTTGTCGAATAAAAATCCGCTTGAAGTGCTAGCTTCTCGCGGATCCCTCCTGATGGTTAATCAAAAAATATTTTTCAGATCTCTTGGATACTCTAAGAGATGAAGAATAAATAGAGGAATAAGGGAGAAGACCAACTTTAGGATCTCCCATAAATCAGAAAATAAAACATAATAGAAATGCCCTAAGAGAAGACACATCTTCTCTTTCAGGACATCAATAATTGAAGTCCTGAATACATCTCTATGTTAGGATAAGAGAAGACCTTCTTCTCTAGATTTTTCTCATATTTCTAGATCTATCATTCTCTAATTTTTCTCATAAAAAAATTTCATAAAAATAGAGAAGAAGGATTTTCAAAGAAATCCTAAGAGAAAACTTTTCTTCTCTTCTTCTTCTCTCATCAGGACATGATCTGATCATGTCCAAAGAGGACCACCATGTCCCAACTCTTTAAAGCACTCATCCTCCATGCCATCTTCCTCTCTCTCTCAAATTTTTCTTACAGAAAAATCTTATACAAAAATAAGAAAGAAAGAACTTGCAAAAAAAAAACACAAGAGAAGATAGTTTTCTCTTACCTTTTTCCCTTCAAGACATCAACAACTTGATGTCCTATTGAAGTCTCCATGCCCTAGGAAGTAGGTGCCCAACCTCCCAATGCCCCTCTCTCTCTTTTCTCTATTTCTTTTGTGGAATCCCACTAGGTTTTGATGCCATATATCCTAAAAAATAGGCGCCACACAATATATGTAAGACTAGGTCAAAAGACCTAGTCAAAACTAATTCAAAATAGGAAGTTAGGGAGGCATCCAACCCTTGGATGCCTCCACCTCTATTTTCAATGTGGAAAACCAAAAGGGAAAACACAAAAACCTAGAGAAAAGTGGGTGACAAAATAAGGTGGGCATTGGAGGAAAAAATAAAAGAAGAAGGAAGTATTTTGGTCAAGAGGGACTCTATCAAATAGAATCCAATGCATAACTACTTTCCAAATTTGACCCATTCAAATTTATATTCAAAACCAACTAGGATTGGGCATGGAAACCTTTCTTAGGCATGGAGAAAACCATGAAAAAATCAGAAACAAATATATGGGGCGTGGGATTATTCCTTAGGTGGTGCAAGGGAGAAGAGTGAGAGTCACAGTCCAACTGGGACTCTTCCTATTTGACTAGGTCAAAACCTTTTAAACCAAATTCAAAATAGTTTTGAATCAATCTAATTAATAAAAAATTCTAATCTAATTATTTTTTTAATTAAATTAAATTTAAATTTAATTTAATTTTGAATCAAATTAGAAATTTGGTGCACTCAAGTTCTAGTCTAACAAGGACTTGTTCTTTCTTGCAATTAGCTTATCCAATAAATCAATTAGACTTAATCTAATTAAGTCCAAACTAATTCTAATTGAATCTAATTTAGTTAGACTTGATCTCAATCTGATTGCTCAATCAAATTGAGCCAATTAGCAATCCAATTGCTAATGAATCCTCCCGTAATACTTATTTTAGGTCAAACATCAATCATATTGATTGTTTAACCTTAGAACGATTCTAAATCATCGATTAAGCATCTGATCAGGTTACAATCTCTTATGTATATGATCCCATAGGTTCGAATCTAAGCTGGTAGCAAAGGAATAAATTCTTATACCAATCAAAATGATCATCTAGCAATGGTATCTGACGTTCGAATAGGTCGAATGTATGCAAAGTAATATTCTTAGAACTATGGCCTATGGTTATCGTATAATTCATCTCTTTGACCAATAATGCTCATGATGACTTCGAGTAAGCTATCAACACTCATACAAATCATCCATATTATGTTTCAAAATTTTGCAAATCTCGTGACTCCTCACGAAAATTATCAAGATCTAGATTTTGCTAAATTGAAACACAATGAGACATTCTCTTCCTGAAGTTAATTAGTAGTGGTCAATCTCATCTTGACTCACACACCGACTTTATAAGTACTTGATTGTATCCAAAAATCTTTCGTTGCTATATTAGAAATACAGGTAGGTTGGTATCAAAGTATAGTGAGTTGCTTGCAAGTCATCATGGTGATCTTAGGTCGGAGGGATACTTATATCCATCAACCTTAACTAGCTACTCTTGATAGTAGAGTGTTACATTGATTACATTCAGTATAGATATATTTCTACATCTTATCTGCATGCCATACCAGTGTCCCACACCACTTAATTATGAGGATAACCAACGCATATGACATACAGCGATCTACACTCGATAAGTTATCATCTTTATTAATAACTTATCATGTGATCATGAATAATTTAAGAACCATCCGATAAATCCTTCTTTATCGATTGATTATGGCTCTAAGGACTTCATCATAACATAGAAGTTCAATTAAGGAGGATAGAACTTTTATGATGAATAAACTAAATAATTATTATTATTAAATAATTTATATACTAATTTTAATCATCTACTACTTGGATGATTGGCTTTAGGATATATTTTCTAATATAAACACTATCGCCCAGAAGAACGTGAGAAGACGTACGTAATAATACCATGAAGCGAAGCAAGAAGAGGGTTGGGTGTTTTATTTGATTAGGCGGTGGAAGGTTTAATTTTGATGATCCCATGGTGGATAACACGCCACACCGCCCCTTATATCTCACCAATTCTTGATTGTGCTTTCTCCATCATTCATGTGCTCCAAGATTTGTCTTGGTCCATTTGAACCAGATGAGTGCAAAAATTTCTCGATGGAAAAGGATTTTAGATAGAAGATTTTAACTTCAATGATTAGATTTGGTTATGAGTAACCTACTTCTTGATCGGATCCTATTGTTGGATTTAACTCCAACCTAGTAGAAGATTGGATAAGATCGGATTAGGTCCATAATCAAAATTTTTGATCCAATAGGTCATTTCTGCTGGGTCGGTCTATATACAACCAGGCCCCAACTTAAAAATTTTGGATTTGAATTGAGTCAGAGTCAAGTCTAGATCAAAAAAAGCTAACTATATCTTAACCTAATAGGACTTCAATCATTGTTCAAACCTTGTTTTCATTCAAATGAAACAACAAAGAAAAATCACATGCGACTACCAATCATAGAGCACATATAAGACTCGAATCAAGGAGGATGGATCAGGCTTCTTATCCCAACACCGGCTTGAGACTAGTACTGGTTGGATATAGGATTTTTAATTATTAGTTATACAAAATTTTATCATAGAAAAATTATATATTATTTTAGCCTAAATAGTTGTACTAATTAATTTCTTGATGGCAAGAATATTTTAGAACAATAATATAGAATTTCTAAAAAATTAAAATTAAAATATTTTTGGCTTTTGATATTTGACAGGCATTTTCAATCTTATTTCATTAATGATGATAATAATTTGTTTCAATGTTAATTATTTTTTGTTCATAATGTATATCAAAATTTCATAAAATTTAGACAAAAACTCTCTATTTCCTCATGAACCTTTCCTACCTTATTTTATTTTTAAGTGCATATTTAGGAAATAAAAATGATATATAAATCTTAACACAATTTATATATTTCTCTATCTTGTTATATTTTTTAAAGAAGTGGAATTCTTAATAATATAAGAGTTCCAATAAAATACTTAAATTATTGATTATTAATGAAAATTCCTTTTTATTACTTTAAGATGGAGATTATAATATAAAGATTCTTAAATTTAATGGAAAATGAGTTGCTACAAAATAATTTTTTAATAAAAATTATTTTAATTTTAGTTTTTACTTTTATTTGTGTTGCTTAGAGGTAGCAATCCAAAAGGAAGGGGATGAATTGGATTCTTATAAAATATTAATCAAATTTAGTTTCTAAATAAGTATGTACTTTAATTTTAACCAAAATAGTGTGATGAAATGTATGTAATATAAGTAGCGAAATTAAGATAACAAAATTAAACTATGAAAGTAAAACAAGAATTATAAGCATGCAAAGTATGCAAAGAAAAAGAAGAATAGAGCATAACACAAACACACAAAAATTTATAGTGGTTCGATACAACCCGTACCTACGTCTACTCTCCAAACTTTTCTTAGAATTTTTACTATAATCCATCCTTGATTACAGTATGTTTGTTTCCAGGCTCACAAATAAACCTAATTGATTTTCATAGGAGCATCAACCAAAATCTAACACCGTTAGTTTTTTGGATTCACTAACAATCCAGTTGGTTTTTTGGGCTCACCAACCAAAATCTACAATGTCCAATTCTGGGCTTAGACGGGCCTAATCTCTAAGTTTCTTTCTTTTAAAGAAACTTGTAAAAAAATCAAAAATATAAATATAGAAATTCAACACAAAAATAAAAATAGAAATGAAACTCTTTAAATTCTAATGAAGAAGCTGATGATGTACTTGATCGAAGCTTGGCTTTTCTTCAATTTGTACTTGAGAGGATGAAGAAGATGTTGGAGAAGATTGCTTTGAAAGCTTGCTGAAATCTATGCATAACTTTCCTCTTTTTTCTCTTTTCTTTAGATATTCAATATTTCTCATTGAAACTGAAAGATTCTCTCTTTAAATCTCTTTTTTCTTGCTTTTCAATTGATTCTCCATCTTTAAATACCATTAGAGATGGTTGGAGTGAGAGTTTTAGCCATTGGAAGCTTTGAAATAATCATTGGGGTTGAAAAACAGCCATTGCAAAACTATTCATTGAAGGCTGTCCGTGCAAAATGAGACCTCTCGATTCTGAACAAGACGTCTCATTGGAACCGTAAGACCTCTCGAGAATCCTATGAGACCTCTCACTTTCAAAGCATAGAAACTAAGTTTCTATCTTCTGAGACTGAGACATCTTGAGTTTAACTCAAGACCTCTTGAAATCATGCCAGAACTACATTTGGATGTGCTAGTCCACTCGAGAGCTCTTGAAAATATTTTGAGACGTCTTGAAAATTGCTCCAAGACTATTTTGAGGAATTTTTGCTACCAATCAAGGTGATTTAATTTTTTATTTGAATTTCACTTTATATCTTTCTTGTTTTGGTCAGAGAGCTCTCTTTCTTCTAATATTTGAAAGCTTAAGAAAAATTTCTTCTTTAAGAATCTTGACTTGATCAATTTATGTAGATCTTTTCTTAAAATGATTCTTCAATTTAAATACCTAAAAAGACCTACATTTACTCATGAAATATATGGTTAAATACTCAAAGTTTGGCAATCATTAAAATCAATCATGAGGTCAATAATCTCTTCCTTTTTGATGATGGCAAAACTTTAAGTATATGCATAAAAATAAAATTTAATGTATTTCAATAAATTGACTAGTATAAATCATGAAGTAATAATGTACATAAATAAAAATGCATACTTCATGAAAGACTTTCATAAATATTATATACTTAAATTATATACTCATATTAAGATCATTTTTTAGTTTAACTTAATGAGTATCAAGGTACAAACATCAAAAACTTTGAGTTTCTTAAGTAAGCATCAATTCTTCAAGCATATACTCAACATACATATTTCTCTCTCTTTTTGACAACATAAAAAAACTCATGAAAAAAAAAAAAGAAATAATCATCAAAATCAATAATATAAATATATCAAAGTAAGAATTATATCAAGTTTAGAAAATTAATTTATATGAGGCATCAAAATCAATATCAGAGCATTGAATTGAGAGATGTATTAAATTTATAAAATCAATTTAAATGAATCATCTTTCTTTTTGAAAATTTATCATTTGACTCAAAATAAATTTCAAATATTTATTTTAATTTCAGTAGGCTCTCCCACTTTGAATTAATATGATCTTTAATAAGATTTTCAGATATGCACTTTTAAGGTTTAAGAGGAATAGAGCTTTTCAAAATATTTGATTATGAAATCAAGCATAGCATTTAACTCAATATTCAATCTTTTCTTTTCTTAAAAAATTTTTGTCAATTGAGTTTGAAAAAGATATATATCGGAGATATATCGAGCAAAGTAAAATAAATAGATAGTGTCAAGGCAAATGATAGTCATATTTTCAAATTCATTACTTTGAGTAAAAATTGATTCAATACAAATAATTTATAAGAATTTTGTAATGCTCATCAAAAATTTAGTATCAAATTTAAATTTTTAAATAAATTTTAAATTTGAGTTTAAAGATTTATTTCTTGCAGTAAACATATGTTTTAAATTTAATTTCACTCCGAATAGTTATCAAAAATGATATAGCAATCAATTAAACTAAATTAAATTAAATAAATACATGAAAATCCAATTTAAGAAGATTATAAATTAATTGATTAAGAACTTAAGATCAAAATATATTTATCTTAAAATAAATTAATCAAAATTTTTAATTAAATTAAGATTAAAAAATATTTCTCCTCTTATTTTGGAGATACCAAGACTTCATTTTTTTTTATTATTTCAATAACATTATCTCCTCCTATTTTTCATAATTTTGGCTTGATTATTTTAGCTTACAAGTTTTCTCCTCGTTTTTCTTTCAAATCAAGCATATTTAACATGAATTTAACTACTAAATTTAGATTTTCTAAATTTAAAAAAAATTAATTTCAAAGCTTTTTTTAAAATAAATGATCAATTCTTCTTTAATATTTTCTCTTTCTTACTTTAGCAAACAAAGCCATTTCTTTGAAAGATTATCTTGATATCAATCAAAAACTAAAATTAAGACTAAATCATGATTTTCTTGATAGTTTAATATCACTTAAAGGTTAATTTGCAAGTTCTACTTGACACCAATGATTTTAATTTTGAATTGATAAAGATGAATTGATTCAAATCAAATAATTTTGAGGATTTAGAATGATAAATTAATTTAAATTGATATCAACAAAATAGTCAAGGTATGCCGCAAAGAAATTTTAAGTTATTCTTTAAAATATCATCTCTTTCTTTTCTTAAGAAAAATTAAATAATTATAGTTTTAGAAAAAATATGAATTTTTGCATTTATCTCAAATAATATTATATCAAATGATATAGTGGTGCAAAACTAGATTTGAAACAAAAACATTCTTCTCTTTTTGCCAAAAGATAAATCAATCAAATACATGACAATTAGTAAGCTATTTGATATCAATTACTTAAAACTGAAGTCCTCATTAAATGTTTAGCTTTAAGGATAAATGATAACTTTTTTGAAACATCTTGTTAGATATCAACTTCAAAAGATTCAAGAAGATCATTTTTCAAATTTAACTTTTAAAATCAATCAATTAAAATAAAATAAGAATGTTCATTAATATATTTTCGTTTAAGATCAAAAAGTCAATCAAATCGATGATCAAGAGAAATATTCAAGAAAATTTAGAGGATCATAAAAAAAATAATCAATTGGGGGGTTTCAATAATCAATTTAAATAAGATCAAATAAGAGAAAACTGGATAAAGGTTTCATATGTTCAGTTCAACTAGAAAGTTTTAAATTTTTAGAAAAATTTTGATAATTTAGCTTCTTATAGGAAATGCCAAAAAATTAGTTTTTCTTGTACGTTTAGCAATTAAAATATTCACACCCAATTTAGCATTTTTAAATTAAATTCATCAATTATAAAATTAATATGGGGAGGCTTAAGATATCATGCTAAATTTTAAGATAAAATTATTTCATCCATAGCATGATATATAGAAGAGAGCATGTTGATTTAAAAATTAAAATATTCAAATTATTGCTAGCAACAAAATCAATCATACTTATCAAAGCATGAAAAGAGTTATCATATGCATACATATTAGCAAATTATTAAAGTCAATACATTCAATAAATCTAGCTATCTATTCAAGGAGTATGATCATTTTAAGCAATGATAAAATTATCAAAATCAATCTAATATGCTCAATAATTATACTAATTAATAATCAAAACATATTTAGTAAACAATGATGGTATGATGTGAGATAAGTTTAGATTTTACCAAATATCATCATCCATCCAATTTTATTCCCAAGGCATTCATTCATAATATTTTTTTTTCATTTTATTGGATCCTTGGTGTACCTGCAAAAATCTTTTTCTAGATTTTGGTACCCAAGCTATCTTGGGTCCATTGAGGTTAGAGCACATGGTTCTTTTTGGAACCCAAATTTATTTAACTAAAGTATGATCAATTTTCTTAATATTACATTCAAAAATTTTATGGCCTATTTTGTTATATTTAAGATATGTAAATGAATTATTTTCAAATGAAGCTTTGCTAAACATGTTTTTGATAAATTTTTATTTTCTTAAAGGATTATACCCAATTCCAGCTTTATTGAAAATAGTCATTTGATTATTCAAAATTGCTTGAAGCTTTTAAGATTCAATAGTAAATTTTTCAAGAATAGATTTTAAATTTTCAATCATTTTCTTTTAGTTTTGTATTTTCTTCCAAAAAGATCTTTCAGATTTCAAGAGCTTTTCTTTTTCTTCAATAAAATTTTTTTCAAATTTAACTATATTCTTTTTTTCTTTAGTTAGAGTTTTAATTTATTCTAAGAAATCTTTCTTTTCTTTGGCCATATTTTTTGTGTTTCATAAGATTTTATTTTTCACATAAGACTTTATTTTTCTCCTCAGCCAAAGTAAGATTGGATTTTTTAAGCTCTTTATTTTTCAGCCTTAGTTTTTTGTATTCATCCATTAAATCATTAAAGACTTCAAATAACTCATCAAAAGTAAAATCGAAAGAGTTATTAATGTTTACCTCATCATCATTAGACATGAGGCAAGGATTTGTGATACATTTTCCTCTTTGTCCATCAAGCATAATTGATCTACTTTTTGCTCTTCTCTTTCATCTTTCTTTTCTTTGCTTTGCTCCTCCTTAATTGAAGCTTTCTTCTTTCTTTGTTTCTTTTTCTTATTTTTATTTCCATCATCATGAGCCATGAGGTTTATGTTGGAGTGAGCTTTCTTTTCTTTTTGGAAGCTTGAATCCTTTTTTTGATTTACTCCCTCATAAGTTCTTTCCAATTTCTCTCATACATGTTTTGCTGAAATACATGAAGAAATTGTATTAAATACATTTAACTCTAAGGAGAAATAATGTATATTCATGGCCTTAGCATTAAGTTGGGCCATTTCTTTATCATGCTCTTTCAATGCATTAATCGTGTGTGAGCCATCTATTATAATCTTTCATAATTTATAATCATATGCTTGTATGAAAATTTTTATCCTAGCTTTTCAATAGATATAATTATAACCATTAAAAAGTAGAGGTCTATCTATAGAATATCCTTCATTAAATAAAGATGCCATTTGGATTGCCATTGATCTTTTGCCCTAGATGGTTAGGTCAATAATCAATAACAGAGCACCTGCTCTAATACCAATTGTTGCTCAGAGGTAGCAACCCAAGAGGGAGGGCGTGAATTAGGTTCTTATAAAATTTTAACTAAATTTACTTTCTAAACAAATATGTGCTTTAATTTTAACCAAAGTGGTGTGATGAAATGTATGCAATATAAGCAGCGGAATTAAGATAACAAAATTAAACTATGAAAGTAAAGCAATAATTATAAGCATGCAAAGTATGTAAAGAAAAAGAAGAAAAGAGCATAATATAAACAAACAAAGATTTATAATGGTTCGATGCAATCCACACCTACATTCACTTTTCAAGTTTTTTCTTGGAATTTTCACTATAATCCATCCTTGATTACAGTGTGTTTGTTTTCTAGGCTCACAAACAAACCTAGTTGATTTTTACAGGAGCACCAACCAAAATCTAACACCATTAGTTTTTTGAATTTACTAATAATCCAATTGATTTTTTAGATTGACCAACCAAAATCTACAATATCCAATTTTGAACTTGGATAGGCCTAATCCTTAAGTTTCTTTCTCCCAAAGAAACTTTTAAAGAAATCAAAAATATAAGTACAGAAATTCAGTATAGAAAGAAAAATAGAAATGAAACTCTTTAAATTCCAATAAAGAAGTTGATGATGTGCTCGATCGAAGCTTGGCTTTTTTTTAATATATATTTGAGAGGATGAAGAAGATGTTAGAGAAGATTGCTTTGAAGGCTTGCTGAAATCTGTGCATAATTTTTCTCTCTTTTTTTTCTTTGGATATTCAATATTTCTCATCAAAATTGAAAGATTCTCTCTTTAAATCCCTATTTCTTTGCTTCCTAATTGATTCTCCAACTTTAAATATCTTTAGAGATGGTTGGAGTGAGAGTTTTAGCCAATGAAAGCTCTAAAATAGCCGTTGGGATCGAAAAATAGTCATTGCAAAACTATCCGTTGAAGACTGTCCATGCGAAATGAGACCTCTCGATTTTTCACAAGATCTCTCATCAGATTTTGAGATCTCTCGATTCTGAACAAGATGTCTCGTCAGAACCGTGAGACCTCTCGAGAATCCTGCGAGATCTCTTGCTCTCAGAGCACAAAAATTAAATTTTTATCTTATGAGACTGAGACATCACGAGTTCAACTTGAGATCTCTCAAAATCATATCAGAACTACGTTTGGGCATACCAGTGTTAGATATATGTGCCCTAGAAGCTAGAATTGGCTGACACTTGTAATACACTTCTAGGGGCAAAATTATAATTATGACTATAATGAATAAAATGGATTATTTTCTATCACATATGTGTATTTAGTGTCTGTGATACATCCTTTGAGTTAATGGTAATGATAATTCATATTTTCAAGAGTTGAAAATTTAAGACATGAATAATCATTATTAACTCATAAAATGCTTTCGACCATAGAGTCATCATGAGGATGATGATTGATCCGGAAGGTTGGTGTACAATCGCTTCTCTTTAATAGATGAGTCTTGAGTCTATGGTGTGAAGACACCAGAGCGAGAGTATAGATGCTCGTTAGAGAACGAGGGCACTGAGCGTGACCACCTCGAGTAGTCATTAGGAAGTCTACCTTCTCGTCAATGATTGACTCGATGCTGTAGTGGTATGTCTGGTTCTTTGATCTGAGGTGCATCGGCAGTTCACCTTGAGGGTGTTATAGTTTGACTACATCATAACTTGGTCTCCTAGCTATTCGGAACCCTAAGATGTATGTTGGCTATAGCATGTTCATTATAGGAACTGGATTGCATCAAGATGGAATCTATCTACCTTGGTGGTAGAGGAACAACCCTATGATGATCATGAGAATCAAGTCCAGAAGCCCATGGCCATGGTAGAGTGAAATAATAGAAAGAGTTTCTATTTAGGCTTTCACATCAGACTTGAATCGAATGATTATATTATATGATAGAAACTAGGGTTTGACGAGTTCACCTTAACCCTAATATGATCAAAGCTCAAGATATAAGAACTTAATCACATAGGCAGCTGCACCAAGAGGTTCGCATTCAACTCTGATGGGTTGCCACCATATACTGCTATGTGTCACTGGTGGATTTTGGGAGTAATTGGAATGATTTAGATGATCAATCATTCTAGCTGTTCGAATCAGAAGAGTTATGATCCATCGAAAGAAGTTTTGATGATGTCGATGATAGAGATCATGATATATCCCATTACCATATAGAACTAAATCTAACTAGGTTACACAAACAAGGATTTGAATCTGGTGATCATCAATTGAACTAATCTAGTTCAATTGATCTGAATGAGATTCAATTAGGTTCAAGAAAATCGTGCTAGCACTCGATTGAACCAAACGTTCTTCTTTTACTATCATAAATAGTTGTCCTGACTGAGTCAAAGGAGTTTGTGCTCATTCAGAGGCCTTCACTTGGTCTGACT
>QRFJ01001734.1:79722-100140 GCA_006176705.1 Cocos nucifera
TGTCTATTAGGCATTGGATGCTATGGGCTGGAGGATGAGTTGGGCTCAATATTTCGGATACGGTGAGAGACCCAATTAGGAACCCAGTCTATGCAAATGGTGGGTCTGACTTAACTAAGGAGTGGATCAATATTCCGGATACGGTGAGATTCATGAATTAGAGACCAAGTTTGGGTGCACCATGATTAGAGAATCATTGAACAAGAGTTGTTCACTCATTGGCTAACCCATCACCAATAACTGTTAGGTGAGGTGATGAGTCAGTTGGTGAGACCGCACCACCCACTAGAAATCATCAATCGCGGAGATTTTCGCATCTCTACAGAGGGAGTGTAGGGATCCGAGAAAATAGTGGGAGCTAATTTGTTTAAAAATAAAATCCCTAAACAAATTGGTCAAGTCAAAATTACAGTATCTAACTAGAATCTTTGACTCTCTACAGGAAAATGTCTGCGTCCAACCCACTGGCACGTATCCTAGACACACATAGACTGACTGGACCCAATTATAAAGATTGGCTCAGGAACTACAAAATTGTTTTGGGTTCAGAGAAGTTAACACATGTTTTGGACCAGGACCCTCCCACCTTACCAGCTCGTCCATCCACTGAACAGAGAGCGTCTCTGGAAAAATGGATTGACGAAGACAATAAGGCCAGATACTACATGTTGGGCTCGATGTCTGATGAGCTCCAGCGCCAACATGAAGATATCGGGACTGCTCGCCAAATGTTGGCTCACCTGCAGGAGATGTTTGGTGAACAGAGTCGCGCAGCCAAATATCAAGTCACGAAAATGACTTTTTAAGGCTAAGATGCGTGATGGGCAGTCAGTCCAAGATCACTGTCTGACAATGATCAAGGACATGGAAGAGCTTGAGAAGCTCGGTGTGAAGTTGGACTTGGACTTGCAGAACGATATTATTCTGCAATCCTTGACTGATGCATATGGGCAATTCATCATGAATTACCACATGCATAAACTTCAAAATTCCTTGGCCGAGTTGATGAATATGCTGGTTACCGCTGAGCTTTCTATGAAAGGTTCTAAAGGCTCAGTTCTTGCTATGGAACGGACTTCTTCCAAAAGAAAGTCTTATGGAAAGAAAAAGAAGTCTGTGAAAAAGCAAAAGGTGGAAGGATCAAAGAAGAAGAAGGCAGAACCGAAGAAGAAGGTCGATGGCAAAGGAAAGTGTTTCCATTGCAACAGCGACGGCCATTGGAAGCGGAACTGCCCTACTTACCTGGCCACCCTGAAAGAACAAGAAGGAAGGTCCTTCTGGAGGTATGCTCGTTATTGAGTCTAACCTTACGGTTTCTTCTGCATCCAGTTGGGTGCTTGACTCTGGTTCTAGTGCTCATCTGTGCACTTCTATGCAGGGTCTTGAGGATAGCAGGAGGCTGAGGGATGGAGACATGATCCTACGCGTCGGTAATGGAGCAAGAGTTGCTGCAGTAGCCGTGGGAACATACCCTCTGCGATTACCATCTGGTTTAGACTTAGTTTTAAAAGACTGTTATTATGTGCCTGCAGCTAGCAGGAATTTGATTTCTGTTTCATGCTTAGCACAAGAAGGTTATGTGATCACCTTCTTTAAGGACCATTGTAACATTCTTTATGAAAGAAATAAAATTGCAAATGGTTTCCTTGTTAATGGTCTTTATCAGTTGCATATTGATGTACCTGTTTTAACTATCGAGCAAAACGTGAATGCCAAACGACCTAGGGATAGTCCAAACGACAGATATCTATGGCACCTGAGATTAGGTCATATAGCAGAAGATAGGATTAACAAATTGGAGAAAAATGGGCTATTGAGTCCATTGACTTTTGAGTCATATCCAACTTGTGAATCTTGTCTTCAAGGCAAAATGACTAAACTCCCTTTTGTTGGACATGGGGAGAGGGCCACAGATCTCCTTGCCCTAGTACATACTGATGTGTGCGGCCCATTTGATGTGCCGGCTAGAGGCAATTTTGTCTACTTCATTACCTTTACCGATGATCTGTCTAGGTATGGGTATGTGTATCTTATGAGACACAAGTCTGAAGCTTTTGAAAAGTTCAAAGAATTCAGACATGAAGTAGAAAAACAAACTGGAAAACCCATTAAGGTTCTTCGATCAGATCGAGGAGGTGAATACCTTAGCCGGGAATTCCTAGACTATCTTAAGGAAAATGGCATAGTCTCTCAATGGACTCCACCAGGAACACCTCAACTCAACGGGGTTTCAGAACGGAGAAATCGGACTCTATTGGATATGGTTCGATCCATGATGAGCTTCACAGACCTCCCTGATTTTCTTTGGGGACATTCATTATTAACTTCAATCTATTTACTGAATAGGGTTCCCTCTAAAACCGTTCCTACCACACCGTATGAGATATGGCACGGTAAGAAACCAAGTCTGAGTCATCTCAGAATTTGGGGTTGTCCGGCTCATGTCAAAAGACAACAAGCGGACAAGTTAGAGTTTAGGTCCTTTAGAGCTCGATTCATAGGATATCCTAAAGAGTCATTAGGATACTATTTCTACATTCCAGAAGACCACAATGTGATTGTGAGTCGACATGCCATATTTCTTGAAAAATAGTTTATTCAAGATAGTGGCATTGGAAAGCAGATTAAGCTTGATGAGAAAGTCTCACAAGCAGAACGAGCTAAGGACCAAGTGGAACCAAATCAGGTTGAGCCAATAAGAACACTACCTCCTCCACCTCGTAGATCGGAAAGAGTTTCCCGTCCCCCTGAAAGATACTTAGGTATTATTTCAGAGGATGTAGAGGAAATGTTCCTCATAGGTAATGGTGCTCATGGTGATGATCCCAAAACCTACAACGAGGCGATATCAGATATCGACTCCGAGAAATGGCTTGAGGCAATGAAGTCAGAGATCGACTCGATGCACTCAAACCAAGTCTGGACCTTGGTAGATCCACCAGAAGGTATAGTACCTATTGGGTGTAAATGGATCTTCAAGAGAAAGATTGGTGCAGATGGGAATGTGGAGACATTCAAGGCTAGACTGATGGCAAAAGGTTATAGTCAACGTGAAGGCATTGACTATCAGGATACCTTTTCCCCGGTAGCTATGCTAAAATCCATCCGCACATTGCTTGCTGTTGCAGCCTATTTCGATTATGAAATATGGCAAATGGACGTGAAAACGGCATTCCTAAATGGATATCTTGAGGAAGATATCTATATGGAACAGCCGCTAGGTTTCACATCCAGTGATACTGATCACAAGGTTTGCAAGCTGCAAAGGTCCATATATGGACTTAAGCAAGCATCTCGGAGCTGGAACACTCGTTTCAATGATGTGATCAAAAAGTTTGGTTTCATCAAAAATGAAGAGGAACCATGTGTTTTCAAAAGGGTCAGTGGGAGCGCTGTTGTCTTCCTCGTATTGTACGTGGATGACATCCTCCTTATTGGGAATGATATTCCCATGTTGACATCAGTCAAGATGTGGTTGTCCAAGGAATTCTCCATGAAAGACCTAGGTGAAGCATCCTTTATTCTAGGAATTAAGGTCTATAGGGATAGACCGAATAGGATGCTAGGACTTTCACAGAAGATGTACATAGAGGAAGTACTAAAGAGGTTTAGTATGGAAAACTCTAAGAGGGGATTAATACCCTTCAGACATGGTATTCATCTTTCCAAGAAGATGTGCCCCAGCACACCTGAGGAAATAGAACGCATGAGCAAGATCCCTTATGCTTCTGCAATAGGGAGCCTCATGTATGCCATGCTATGTACACGACCTGATATAGCCCATGCTGTGAGTGTCACAAGCAGATATCAGTCAAATCCAGGTGAAGAACACTGGACTTCTGTGAAATGTATCCTTAAGTACTTGAGAAGAACTAAGGATATGATGTTGGTCTTTGGTAATGGAGAACTCCAAGTTCCAGGGATACACAGACTCGGACTTCATGTCCGATATAGATGATCGAAAGTCGACATCTGGCAAGTCTGTTTGTGTGCAATGGTGGAGCTGTCAGCTGGAAGAGTTCCAAGCAAACTGTGATAGCAGATTCCACCATGGAAGCAGAATATATAGCTGCATCAGAGGCTGCAAAGGAAGCATTCTGGTACAAGAAGTTTGCTGCAGAAATTGGAGTAATGCCATCAGATGCCATTCCTCTTTACTGCGACAACAATGGCGCCATAGCCCTTGCTAAGGAGCCGAGGTCTCACCAGAGTCCAAGCACATTGAGCGGCGAATCATCTCATCCGCGATTACCTTGAGAAAGGTCAACAACTCCGCAGATAATGTGGCAGACCCACTTACAAAGCCGTTGGGCCAGCAGAAGATCGAAGCCCACCTTGAGAAGATGGGACTTAGACTTGTAGCCAATTGGCTTTAGGACAAGTGGGAGATTGTTAGATATATGTGCCCTAGAAGCCAGAATTGGCTGACACTTGTAATACACTTCTAGGGGCAAAATTATAATTTTGACTATAATTAATAAAATGGGTTATTTTCTATCACATATGTGTATTTAGTGTCTGTGATACATCCTTTGAGTTAATGGTAATGATAATTCATATTTTCAAGAGTTGAAAATTTAAGACATGAATAATCATTATTAACTCATAAACAGCTCCCGACCATAGGATCATCACGAGGATGGTGATTGATCCGGAAGGTTGGTGTACGATCGCTTCTCTTTAGTAGATGAGTCTTGAGTCTACGGTGTGGAGACACCGGAGCGAGAGTACAGGTACTCGTTAGAGAACGAGGGCACTGAGCGTGACCACCTCGAGTAGTCATTAGGAAGTCTACCTTCTCGTCAATGACTGACTCGATGCTGCAGTAGTGTGTCTGGTTCTTTGACCTGAGATGCATCGGCAGTTCACCTTGAGGGTGTTATAGTTTGACTACACCATTACTCGGTCTCCTAGCCATATGGAACCCTGAGGTGTATGTTGGCTATAGCATGTTCATTGTAGGAACTGGATTGCATCAAGATGGGAATCTATCTACCTCGGTGGTAGAGGAGCAGCCCTATGATGATCATGAGAATCAAGTCCAGAAGCCCATGGCCATGGCAGAGTGAAATAATAGAAAGAGTTTCTATTTAGATTTTCACATTGGACTCGAATCGAATGATTACATCATATGACAGAGACTAGGGATTTGACGAGTTCACCTTAACCCTAATCTGATCGGGGCTCAAGATAGAAGAACTTAATCACACAGGTAGCTGCACCAAGAGGTTCGCATTCAGCTCTGATGGGTTGCCACCATATACTGCTAGGTGTCACTGGTGGATTTTGGGAGCAATTAGAATGATTTAGATGATCGATCATTCTAGCTGTTCGAATCAGAAGAGTTCTGATCCATCGAAAGGAGTTTCGATGATGTCTATGATAGAGATCATGACATATCCCATTACCATACAGAACTGAACCTAACTGGGTCACACAAACAAGGGTTTGAATCTGGTGATCATCAATTGAACTGATCTAGTTCAATTGATCTGAATGAGATTCAATTAGGTTCAAGGAAATCGTGCTAGCACTCGATTGAACCTAACGTTCTTCTTTTACTATCATAAATAAGTTGTCCTGACTGAGCCAAAGGAGTTTGTGCTCAATCAGAGGCCTTCATATGGTCTGACTGGAGGTTGTCCAAGTCAGAATAGGTTGTCTTATTTGTAAGACATTACCTGCCATTTTTGGTCACCTGCCATTTCTTGTTCTTTGACTTTGGTCAAAAGTCTACCTTTGACTGGTCAAACGTTGACCATTGACCCTTTGACTTTTGACCACATGTCATGCACCTATTGGAGAGCTGGTGGGGGCCTGTCCCCCTGCCAGAACCTGGCAAGGAGAAGGGCGCACGCCAAGGGTGGCGTGAGCCCAAGTAGGAGGCGCCTAGGAGTCCTTGTTGGACAAGGACTCCACCTCCCTTTTGGATTCCAATCAGAGTTCTACTAAGAATCCAGTTTGACTGGTCTTAGGCGCCCTCTAAGGAGGAATCCAGGGGTCTCTATTCCAACCAATCAGATTTAGATCTGATTTCACAAAGGGTTGTGATTGGTTGAGAGGAAGAGGAGTTGGATCACAAGAGGTCTATAAATAAGACCCTGCGCCCAACCCTAATTCAATAGAGATTTCCCACGCCCCAAGGCTGCCTCTCCCCTCCTTCTCCATGCCATAGTCTCTCTCCCCTTGCCTCTCCACGTCCAAAAGGGTTTTGGACTTTGGTTGGTGCGATTCAGATCAAGGAAAGGCGATCAAAAGCAAGAAGGCTGCGCTGCTGCAAAAGGACGACTGCAGATCTTCAAAAGAGTTTTGAAGATCCTCCAGATCAGATCCAGATCTGATTTTTGGAGGTGTGATAGAGAAGAAGAGGATCTCCAGATCCAACCCGAGTGGATACCGGTAGAGGCCAGGCGCTTGCGTGGCTAAGATCCAGAACCTTCCGCTGCAATCAGGATCATCTACAGGGTAATAGGATTACCCAAATCAGGTAAATTAAATTTGATTTAATTTATCTTATTTTATTTTATTTATTAAAATAATAATAATCAGATCTGAAACATATCAAGATCTGATTGAGATCAAGAGAAAATTTTTGAAATATATCTCTTGATCTAATCAGATCTGGACGAACCTGGACCGGGAAATCAGGATTTCCCTTCAGGGGAACTGGTCTCCTAGCCATATTGAGGTGTATGTTGGCTATAGCATGATTATAGGAACTGGATGGCATCAAGATGGAATCTATCTACCTCGGTGGTAGAGGAGCAGCCCTATGATAATCATGAGAATCAAGTCCAGAAGTTCCATGGCCATGGTAGAGTGAAATAATAGAAAGAGTTTCTATTTAGATTTTCACATCGGACTCGAATCGAATGATTACATCATATGACAGAGACTAGGGTTTGACGAGTTTACCTTAACCCTAATCTGATCGGAGCTCAAGATAGAAGAACTTAATCACACAGGTAGCTGCACCAAGAGGTTCGCATTCAGCTCTGATGGGTTGCCACCATATACTGCTAGGTGTCACTAGGTGGATTTTGGGAGCAATTAGAATGATTTAGATGATCGATCATTCTAGCTGTTCGAATCAGAAGAGTTCTGATCCATCGAAAGGAGTTTCGATGATGTCGATGATAGAGATCATGACATATCCCATTACCATACAGAACTGAACCTAACTGGGTCACACAAACAAGGGTTTGAATCTGGTGATCATCAATTGAACTGATCTAGTTCAATTGATCTGAATGAGATTCAATTAGGTTCAAGAAAATCGTGCTAGCACTCGATTGAACCTAACGTTCTTCTTTTGCTATCATAAATAAGTTGTCCTGATCTGAGCCAAAGGAGTTTGTGCTCAATCAGAGGCCTTCATATGGTCTGACTGGAGGTTGTCCAAGTCAGAAAAGGTTGTCTTATTTTGTAAGACATTACCTGCCATTTTTGGTCACCTGCCATTTCTTGTTCTTTGACTTTGGTCAAAAGTCTACCTTTGACTGGTCAAATGTTGACCATTGACACTTTGACTTTTGACCACATGTCATGCACCTATTGGAGAGCTGGTGGGGGCCTGTCCCCCTGCCAGAACCTGGCAAGGAGGAGGGCGCACGCCACCCTTGGCGTGTGCCCAAGTTGGAGGCGCCTAGGAGTCCTTGTTGGACAAGGACTCCATCTCCTTTTTGGATTCCAATTAGAGTTCTCCTAAGAACCAACTTTGACTGGTCTTAGGCGCCCTCTAAGGAGGAATCCAGGGGACTCTATTTCCCACCAATCAGATTTAGATCTGATTTCACAAAGGGTTGTGATTGGTTGGGAAGAAGAGGAAGTTGGATCACAGTCAGTCTATAAATAAGACCCTACGCCCAACTCAGATTAATGATTGAATCACAATTTCCCACACCCCAAGGCTGCCTCTCCCCTCTTCCTCCATGCCAAACTACCTTCTCCCCTTCCTCTCCACGTCCAAAAGGAGTTTTGGACTTTTGGTTGGTGCGATTCAGATCAAAGAAAGGCGATTGAAAGCCAGAAGGCTGCGCTGCTGCAAAGGACGACTGCTGATCTTCAAAAGGAGTTTTGAAGATCCTCCAGATCAGATCCAGATCTGATTTTTGGAGGCATGATAGAGAAGAAGAGGATCTCCAGATCCAGCCCGAGTGGATACCGGTAGAGGCCAGGCGCTTGCGTGGCTAGATCCAGAACCTTCCACTGCAAATAGGATCATCAACGGGTAATAGGATTACCCATATCAAGATAAATTAAATTTGATTTAATTTATCTAATTTTATTTTAATTTTTAAAATAATAATAATCAGATCTAAAATATCTTAGATCTGATCTAGATTCAAGAAAATTTTTTTTGAAATATATCTCTTAATTTGATCAGATCTGAACGAACCTGATCCGAAAAATCAGGATTTCCCTTCAACAGCTACCTATGTGATTAAGTTCTTCTATCTTGAGCTTCAACAGCTACCTAGTTTTTGTCATATGATGTAACCATTCAATTCAAGTCCGATGTGAAAATCTAAATAGAAACCCTTTCTATTATTTCACTCTGCCATGGCCATGGGCTTCTGGACTTGATTCTCATGATCATCATAGGACTGCTTCTCTACCACCGAGGTAGATAGATTCCATCTTGATGCAATTCAGTTCCTACAATGAACATGTCATAGCCAACATACACCTTAGGGTTCTGTGTGGCTAAGAGATCGAGTAATGGTGTAGTCAAACTATAATACCCTCAAGGTGAACTGCCGATGCACCTCAGGTCAAAGAACCAGACACACCACTACAACATTGAGTCAGTCATTGACGAGAAGGTAGATTTCCTAATGACTACTCCAGGTGGTCACGCTCAATGCCCTCATTCTCTAATGAGTATCTATACTCTCGCTCCGATATTTCCACACTATAGACTCAAGACTCATCTACTAAAGAGAAGCGATTGTACACCAATCTTCCGAATCAATCACCATCCTTATGAAGATCCTATGGTCGGGAGCATTTTATGAGTTAATAATGATTATTCATGTCTTAAATTTTCAACTCTTGAAAATATGAATCATCATTACCATTAACTCAAAGAATGTATCACAGACACTAAATACACATATGTGATAGAAAATAACCCATTTTATTGATAATAGTCAAAATTATAATTTTGCCCCTAGAAGTGTATTACAAGTGTCAGCCAATTCTGGCTTCTAGGGCACATATATCTAACAATTTTAAGCATGTTTTAAATCAAAAGATAAGTTTTCAAGGAAAGATGATTCATTTAATTTTAGTTTTTAAATTTGATACGTCTCTTATTTGATACACTCTTACATCTTATTAATTTTGATAGTTTTTTTTAAATTCTTCCCATGAGCTTTTTGATACTATTAAAAAGGAGGAGAAGAATGTTGAGTATATGCTTAATAAAATGCTTAAAATACTCACTCATTTAATGCTTGAAATCTTAATACTCATTAATTTAAATTGAGATATTATAGTATAATGAGTGTTGGTGCAGAATTTGATTGTCGTCGAATCCAGCAGGAGTGGAGGTGGACGAGGTCGCCATCGAGGACCTACAAAATAAAGTCCCATCTGGAGTCGGTGGGGGATGGCTCCGGCAGAATCCTTCGATAATCAAGTCAGCTCTTTCGGCCAATAAAAATGGAGTACTCTAGAATGAGTTCAACAAAGTTTAGAGAAGGAGAGGAGAGCTTAGAGCTTAGAGTTAGCATATCTGAAGGATCCCTTTTTATCGGTAGAGCTTGATGGTGATAGTTGCAGCTGCTTGATAGCGGGCCACTCGAGGTCCGACGGGGTCAGTCACGAAGGAAGCCACCATCTATAGTGCCGTCTGCCATAGATTGATGGTGACAGCCATCACCGCCTGGTAGCGGATCATTGTTGCCTACAGCAGACTGATGGTGACCGTTCATTCAGATTTAATAGCCGTGGCTCTGAGAAAGCAGGCATTGATTGTTGGATTTTGGCATGTATCAATTTCAGAGGAGTTCGGACTTCTAGAGGAGTTCAGTCGAGGGAAAGCTTGAAAGGAGTTCGATCGAAGGAGTGTAGAGGGAGTTTGGCTCTTGTAGGCATCTGGCTAGAGGGGTGTGGCTAAGGTTCGATCATTGGGGAGTTCAGAAGGAGCTCGATTTCATAGAAGCTCGACTGCTGGAGAAATTCGGCTTTCATAGAAGCTTGATCGATTGAAGAAATTTAGTTGGGGCTCGACCGCTGAGAAGTTCGGCTAGGTTTGTCCGTTGAGTAGTTCGACCGCTGAATAAATCCGACTGCTAGGGAGAGAATTTTTGTTTGAAGCTCTTCCATGATTACCAGTTGTATTAGGCTAAGCTTCAGACTCGACTTCGGTGATAGCGGAATTTATCTCCAATAATAGTCCCCTCACTCTCGAGTTCGAGACTCAAAGGAAGGGAGTACAAAAAGGCGACTACCAAAGTCCTATTCAAGGCTCTACACCTTATCTCCAACCGAGGTTGAAAGTGTAATTGAAGCTCGATGGAGATCTTGTCTCCTGTTATTGTTGAGCACAATGGGGCCATCTTCGGAGCCTTCATCCCATCTAAAATGATCAAGGCCTTTGACTTTGCTCACGTTAGGACGAAGTTCTCCTCCTGTTCCTAACGGATATCTCCTGCAGCCGAGGTTGATGCGGGCACTCGAGGAAGATCTTATCTCCTATAGCCGAGGTTGGTCCGGACCCTCGAAGGAGATCTTATTTTCTACAGTCGAGGTTATTATGGGCACTCGAGGAAGATCTTATCTCCTGTAGCCAAGGTTATTGTAGACTTTGAGGCCCAGTCTTCGACATTGCTCACGTTAGGACGAGGTTCTCCTTTTGTTCCTAACGGGCTATGGGGGCCTTCGACTTTGCTCACGTTAGGATGAAATTCTTCTCCTATTCCTAACGGATATCTCCTACAGTCGAGGTTGGCCTAGACCCTCGAGGGAGATCTTATTTCCTATAGTCAAGGTTGTTGCGGACGCTCGGAGGAGATCTTATCTCCTGTAACTAAGGTTATTGTAGACTTTGAGGCCCGATCTTCGACTTTGCTCACGTTAGGACGAGGTTCTCCTTTTGTTTCTAATAGGTTGTAGGGGTCTTCAACTTTGCTCATGTTAGGATGAAGTTCTTCTCCTGTTCCTAACGGACTGTAGGGGCACATAAGGGCCATTGTCAGGGCCTCTCCTCCCATCTCATCTTAAATGAACGAGGCCTTCAACTTTGCTCACGTTAGGATGAGGTTCTCCTCCTGTTCCTAATGGGCTGTGGGGGCACATAAGGGCCATTGTCAGGGCCTCTCTCTCCATCTCGTTTTAAATGAACAAGACCTTCGACTTTACTCATGTTAGGATGAGATTCTCCTTCTATTCCTAATGGACTGTGGGGGCACATAAGGGCATTGTCAGGGCCTCTCCCCCATCTCATCTAAGATGAATGAGGCCTTCGACTATGCTTATGTTAGGATGAGTTCTCCTCCTATTCCTAATGAGCTATGGGGGCCTTCGACTTTGCTCACGTTAGGACGAGGTTCTCCCCCTGTTCCTAACGGGTGTGGAGGCACATAAGGGCCATTGTCAGGACCTCTCCCCATCTCATCTAAGATGAATGAGCCTTCGACTTTGCTCACCTTAGGATGAGGTTCTCCTCCTGTTCCTAATGGGCTGTGGAGGGAATATAAGGGCTATTGTCAGGACCTTTCCCTCCATCTCGTCTTAAATGAATGAGGCCTTCGACTTTGCTCATATTAGGACGAGGTTCTCTTTTTGTTCCTAATGGATTGTGGGGGCACATAAGGGCCATTGTCTGGGCCTCTCCTCCCATCTTATCAAAGATGAACGAGGCCTTCGACTTTGCTCACGTTAGGATGAGGTTCTCCTTCTATTCCTAATGGACTGTGGGGGCACATAAGGGCCGTTGTCTGGGCCTCTTCCCCCATCTCATCTAAGATGAACGAGGCCTTCAAAGCTTAGGAGAGATCTTATCTCTAGCCGAGGTTGAAGCTCAGGCGCTCGGGAGAAAATTTATCTCTAGCCGAGGTTGGCGCGATCGTTCGAGAGAGATCTTATCTCTAGCCGAGGTTGACTCGATCGCTTGGGAGAGATCTCATCTTTAGTCGAGGTTGGCATAGTCGCTTGGGAGAGATCTCATCTCTAGTCGAGATTGGCATGGTTGCTCGAGAGAGATCTAATCTCTGGCTTAGATTGGCTCGATCAGTCGGAAGAGATCTTATCTCAGCCGAGGTTGACTCGATCGCTTGGAAGAGATTTTATCTCTAGTCGAGGTTGACTCGATCGCTCGGGAGAGACCTTATCTCTAGTCAAAGTTGAAGCTCGGATGCTCGAGAGAGATCTTATCTCTAGCCAAGGTTGAAGTTCGGACGCTCGGAAGAGATCTTATCTCTGATCGAGGTTGGCTCGATCGCTCGAAAGAGATCTTATCTCTAGTCGAGGTTGACTCGATCGCTCGGGAGAGATCTTATCTCTAGCCTAGGTTGAAGGACTTTGACTGACTCATGTTAGGATGTGGTTCTCCTCCTGTTCCTAACATGGCCACTACTGACTGCTTTTTTCCTATCATCACATAATTTTTTTGCATAGTTTTTTTGCATAGTTTTTACATAGTTTTTACATAGGTTTCCTATCATCACATAATTTAGAGTGAGCTTCTCTTGGCTATGATGCTGGAGATGATGGATTGCCGAAGTACCAAGCTCCTCCCAGATGTGGCATCGATGATTCGAAAGGCGACCGACCTTTCTATTGTTCCTCCATCATTGATGGTTCTAGCTATGGAAGCACCCTCGACCGATCTTCTCCTGCTTCAGACTGGTATTCAAGGAACTGACCCAGCTGGCCTCTCCTGATGAGCTCCTCGATTTCATCTCAGAGCTGAATACATTCTTCAGTATCGCGGTCGTGGTCGCGATGATAGAGGCAGTACTTGCTTTGATCGCACTTGTTTGGAGAAGATCGTAATTCGTCTGATCTTAGCAGCTGGTTCTTAATTTTCGTTAGAACTTGAGCCTTAGAAGTACTAAGGGGGGCGTAGTTATGGAACCTTCTGGGAGGAGGACTTCTTCGTGTCCTTTTGTTGAAGCTTCCTTGATGACGAGCTCGAGGAGTTCGGGCTCGCTTGCGCTCGGGGGAAGTCCATGAGCGCGGTCAAACTTCACTCGACCCTCCATCAGTGGTGGGTTTATTAGACTCATCCACCCACTACTCTTCTGTGACTTTTTTATCCTTCAATTTGAAGGCTTCTTCTGCATGGGCATATCTCTCAGCTCGGGCTAGTAGATCGGCAAAGTTCCTGGGGTATTTCTTTTTCAGAAAAAATAGCAAATCGTTCTTCTGAAGGTCGCCCTTGAACACGGCCATTGCAATAGACTGGTTTAGGTCCTGGACCTCCAATGCCGTGGTGTTAAATCGGATGACATAAGCTCGGATGGATTCTCCCTACTTCTGCTTGACATTCATTAGGAAATCCTAACTTTAGCATGGATGTCGGCTGCTGACGAAGTGAGCCATGAATTGATGGCTCATATGATCAAAAGAGAAGATCGTACCTGACTTCAATGCCGAGTATCAGTTTCTTGCTGCTCCCTTTAAGGTAGATGGAAAAGCTCGGCATAATATGGCATCTGATGCACCATGAAGCAGCATCATGGTCTGGAAGGCCTTCAGATGATCAACTAGATCAGAAGTTCCATCATAGCTTTCAAGATAAGGGAGCTTGAAGTTTGGTGGAATGGACTCTTGCATAATTCGGAGAGAGAAAGGAGGATCGGTGCAGATATTGTTATGGTGAGCTGGGGCAATGTGGTCGAGCTCCTCAATCCGTCGGTCCAACTCTCGTAGTTTGTGATTAAGGACGTCATCTCGAATGTAGACTTTGGAGGACTTCCGACTATAGATGGAAAAGATCTCCTTCGGAGGAGAACCATGATCCAAACTTAGATCCTCTACTCTCTGTTTCTCCTTCCTAATGGTGATGGGCATGCCCTCCATCGATGGTGGGTTTCTTGGTGAAGTCATCATCGGAGGCTGCCGCATGGCCTGTACCATCTCGGTGAGGCCTTGAATCCACTACATCAGTATATTAAACTGCTCTAGATCCGCTATGACTGTAGATGGAGCTTGAGTTACCGGAGCTGGAGCGAAAACTGATGTATTTGGATGGGATCTGGCTATAGAGGTTGTTGATCGTCGGGTTGAAGCTTTCTTGGGAGGCATTTTTTCTGAGAAGAACTCTAGATCGCTACTGAGCACTCCTTTAAGATCAAGGGAACCTTAAGAATAGAGGGCCCTTCTTCTAGCGCCAAATCTATTGGTGCAGAATCTGGTTATCGTCGGACCCAGCTAGAGTGGAGGTGGACGAAATCGCCGCTGGGGACCTACAAAATAAAGTTCTATCCGGAGCCAGTGGGGGGTGGCTCCGATAGGACCCTCCGATGATCAAGTCAGCTCTTCCAGCCAACAGAAATGGAGTGCTCTAGAATGAGTTCGACAGAGTTTAGAGAAGGAGAGGAGAGCATAGAGCTTAGAGTTAGCATATCTAAAGGATCCCTTTTTATAGGTGGAGCTTGATGGTGATAGCTGTAGCTACCTGATAGCGGACCGCTCGAGATATGATGGGGTTAGTCATAGAGGAAGGTGCCATCTGCAGCACCGTCTGCCATTGATTGATGGTGATAGCCATCATCGCCTGGTAGTGGGTCACTGTCGCCAGCAACGGATTGATGGCGATCGTTCATCCAGATTTAATAGCCATGGCTTTGAGAAAGCAGGCATTGATTGGTGGACTTCGATATGTATCAATTTCAGAGGAGTTCGAACTTCTAGAGGAGTTCGACCGAGGAAAAGCTCGAAAGAAGTTCGGTCCGAGGAGTGTGGAGGGAGTTCGGCTCTCGTAGGCATCTAGCTGGAGGAGTCCGACTAAGGCTCAATCGCTGGAGAGTTCGAAAGGAGCTCAACCACTAAGGAGTTCGATCAGCCAAAGAAATTCAACTAAGGCCCAACCGCTGGGGAGTTCGGAAGGAGCTCGGCTTCCATAGAAACTCGACTGCTGGAGAGGTTCGACTGGGGCTCGGCCACTGAGAAGTTCAACTAGGTTTGTCCATTGAGTAGTTCGACCGCTGAATAAATTCGACTGCTAGAGAGAGAATTTTCGATTGAAGCTCTTCCGTAATTACCAACTGCATTAGGCTAAGCTTCAGACTCGACTTCGGCGGGAGCGAAATTTATCCCCAACAATGAGTATATAAAAAATATGCAATGAATTAAAGATAAATTAAGAATATTCATGAAGTATGGATTCATATATTTAATTAATTACTTCATGATACATGTTGGCCAATTTTGATTGTATGTGGTACTTATCCTATATAGCTAACTATTTATACTTCTGATATGTAATATAAACTCCATGTCACATCTTTATGCATTTTGGCTAGAACTATTTACTTGATATATAACTCTTGTGATTCTTATGTATTTTGAATGTTAGCATCTTATTTTGTCATGAATATGATATATTTTTTTTATATAGTATCAATTGTATTATGAATCATCTTTTAAGGAGCAAGTTCTTCCTTCTTATTAGAAAGGAGGAGTAAATTTTATTTAAAAGAAAGAGTAGTTTTTAATTGATGATGTCAAAAAGAAGAAGTAAATACATTGTTTGGTGTGAGAAATAATTATTAATTGATGATGTTAAGAATACATGCTTGATCATTGGCAAATTTTTTTTGTAGCCACTAATCTCTCTTCTAAAAGAACTAAGTCATTTTATAGAAAGTGAGGTTTATACTATGATTTCTCTATCCTTTATGGTAATGATGCACTATGATCATCTACTTGCAAGCATTGATATTATATCTTAATACTTTAAAGCTCATGCCTTAAAAATTTGTATTAATCGGATATACTTATATATTGCCTTAGTTTAAATTCAAAATCCTTAGTGGCACTATTTTTACTTCAATATTCTATACATGTCTTATATCCTTTTTTTGGGCTGCATATCGCAACTTTTAGACTCATGCAGATTCTACAAGCTTAAAATCTTTAGGGGAAGTATAATCTTAAATCTAAATTTTTTTCTGCTTTCCTCCTCCCTCCTTGATGATGTCAAAAAGAAAGAGTGGTATAGCATGTTCTGCTTGCAATGGTATAAGCAAATGGTCGAAGTCATAAATTACTAAAATTTCATATTGCTAAAGTTTCATACATGTTCTATGCTTAAATGAGTTTTCATATTTGAATGATAAAATCTCATATACTTAATTGCTAAAATTTTCATTAAATTGCTAAATTTTTCACACTTAAATTCTATATTTTCAAATGCTTAAAGGGTGGATATTACTTACTGAAACTCTCTAAACTATATGTATAAAACATAACCAAAAGTTAATACCTTAATGAGATGCATTGAAGCAATCACTCATATATATTTGTTTTGAACTCCTTCATTTTGGAATGGCATCTCACTCTTCAATATTAATTTTACTTCATTTTTTCTTATACTCAATTATTTTATCATCCTCAAAAAGAGAGAGGTTGTCGTTCCGCAATTAATTTTGATGAGCATAAAATAATTGAGAGGGGTACTAATAATTTTTATCCTTGAAGATATTTTAGAAAGTTATTTTAGGAGCTTCAAGAAATTTTGCATTAAAAGAAATAGTTAGAGATGGTCATAATAGCAAATTCCTTAAGTTAGAGATAAAATTAAAATTTTTCAAAAATCTCAAGATCTTTCAAGATGACATCCATTCATTTGGAGGCACTTTCAAACTTTATGAAAGCTTAAAAGTAAAAAAATGATAGTTTGAGCAAAAAGGGGTGACCCCTAGATCAACCCTTTTTGATTTAACATGCTGGCACGCGAGATTAAAAGTGGCACTTAGAAAAGGAGCGACCCATGGATCATTCCATGGAAAAGAGGTGATCTTTGGGTCATCTCCTATAGGTCTTGAGTGCAGAATAGAAATCTGTTTTCTTACCTATTGCAAAAGAAGCATCCCATGGGGTGACCCTTCTCCAGGGGTCGACTCATGGGTCGCCCCCTATGGCAAAAAGCCCTGTAACAGCTAGTTTCTTTCTTGTTTTGGCACATTTAATACTATCCAAATTATTTATAATGGCTACAAATGGCTACTACTCATCCTCCAGCATTGATTAAAGGTATAAAATGCTAGAAATTCAATTAAAAAATAAGCCAAGATGATTTGAAAGAGAAATTAATTATCATTTCTTAGAGGAAATATTGAATATCATTGAAAAGAGAAAGAATAGAGAGGAACCAAGCTTCAAAATTAAAGAGCTTTTAAGACGATCTATCTCCATCATCTTCCACATCCTCTCAAGTATCAAGAAGAAAAGTTGAAGCATCATTTGAGCAATCAAACAACAACTTTTTCAAGCTTCAAAAAATTTTAATTTTAATTTTTCATTTTGTGCTGAAACTTATACTTGTATTTTTATTTTTTTTTAAGTTTCTTTGAAGGAAAAAATTTAGGGATTAGGTCGGTCCGAGCCCATAATTGGATGTTGTAAAGGATGTGCTTGGTGCTCCCGTTGAAAACCAACTGGATTGTTAGTGAGCCCGAAAAACTAACGGTATTTGATTTTAGTTGGTGAGCCCAAAAAATTAATTGAATTTTATCTGTGATCCGAAAAAAATAAATACACTGTAATCAAGAAAAGATTATAGTAAAAATTTTAAGAAAAGCTTACAAAGTGGATGTAGGAGTGGGTTGCTCCAAAATAATATAAACTTTAAGTATTTGTGATTATGTTCTTCACTTTCTTGCTTTATTTATCTTTACTTCTTGCTTTATTTATATTACTACTTATTTAGCTTAGTCATATTTCTTACATAGTTTCATATACATTTGATTTCGCTGCATACACAACAAAATTATATTAAGTTGAATTAATTTAAGTAAAGTATATATTTATTTAGAATTAAAATTTAGATAAAAATTTTATAAATCTAATTCATCCTTCTCTTGGGTTGCTCCCTCTGAGCAATAATAAGACTGGTGGATGTTTCCTTTCACGTCATCAATGCCTTTTGATGTTTGGTCTTTTTGCCTTTTGCCAAACTTGTACGATCTTTAAGAATTATGTTTTGTTTCTTTTGGACTTTCTTATTGATGGAAAAAATAAAGTGAGGTAGCAGTATACCACAAGAAAATAAAAAAATAATAATTTAAATTTTTAAAAATATAATAAAATTTTATATTATATAATACATGATATATTTTGTTAATGTAAAACTAATATGTCATTTTTGAACTTATGTTGGATCAATGTAAATCTGAGTCCAATTCATTTATCGAATGAATTTGTTTTTTATATCTCATCTGATTAATTGGACTAAGAATTGTTGTACAAATCCGTGTTAAAGGTATCCAATGTACCATCAAGATACCAGTAGATCTAGCTCCATCCAATAGTTTTCAGATAGTAGTAAATTAGATCATTAGGATCTTAGATATGAACAATAATTTATAATTAATAAGTATTAATAATTAATAAGTATGTAGTTGTCAAGGGTTGAGAGAAAAAAAATATGGCAAGCAAAATATCGAATAATTTTAAAAATTTGATGATTTTTGTAAAATTTATTGATTAAAGCAGTGCATTGTGCTGATGAGTGTACCATCATGTATTGTGTATGTTGTGTTTTGTATTGAACATTAGTAGAGGACATGTCCAATAATTGTTGGATGTACGTAAATAGTATGTAAGAGAAGATACTTATTTGATATATTTATTGTATAATAAAATATCATGCATAGCTACAATAATGAAAGCCAGCACCTCTGCGATGATGTTATAATAATATGTGGTGCATTGTGCTGGCCATTCATCATGTATCTAGATGCTTCTGCTTGTTTTCAACAATAAATTCAAGCAAAAGATATCAAGACCGACCTATTTGGGCTAAAAAAAATATTATGAATTAATATAATAATCTTTCCTACAAAGCATGCCCATTGTGATCAAGGATGCTTCTAACAATAAATTCATGCAAAAGATGACTGATCCATTCTAAAATGGTATTGTTTGAAGCAACAAAGATTTCTTGCATGTGAGTGTCGAAGGGAGAGTCGTTATGTGTTTATCATCTTGGATGATCTTCCAAATTATAGTTAAATAAGATCTTGTTTAGATGCATAATTTTGATTTCTTTTTTAGGTAGAATGATATGAAGAGGAAAAAGATATTTAGCTCGAGCATTGTTGCTGCTATTCAAGGTAAAAAATTATAGGCTTGTTAATTAGTTTAACACGTATTAGCAGAAGGTGTGCTTTATTATGTGTATACTACTTACACTATAAGAGAAAAGAGGCTTTTGTGATGATTTTTTGATGACTGGATCAAAAACCATCACAAATACTCATTTTTGTGATAGAAAGTACTATCACCATAAAAGAAGTTATCATTTGTGACGATTGATTTGCAATAGTCCATAAACCATCACAATTACAACTTTTTTTATAATGCCCAATATATACGTCACAATAAAAATAAAGTATTTGAGATCGACTTATTATACCATCACAAAATAAATATATTTATGATAGAACAAAATATTTTGTGATAGTATTTTATGGTCATAAATAAAAATGCTTTTATCAATGATAACCACTATTTGTGACGGCTATAATGTTGTCACAAAAAAATGATTATTTATGATAAAAAGTATCATATATGTTGAATACCGTCATAAATTGTTGATCCAATGATTGATTTTGATGATCGCCAAACTTTGAGTGTGTGAGTATTTAACCATGCATTTCATGAGTGGATGTAGGTCTTTTTAGATATTTAAATTGAAGAATCATTTCAAGAAAAGATCTACAAAAATTCATCAAGTCAAGATTCTTAAAGAAGAAATTTTTCTTAAGCTTCCAAAGATCAGAAGAAAGAGAGCTCTTTGATCAAAATAAGAAAGATATAAAGTAAAATTTAAATAAAAAATTAAATCTCCTTGATTGATAGCAAAAATCTCTCAAAATAGTCTTAGAGCAGTTTTCGAGATCTCAAAATTTTTTCGAGAGCTCTCGAGTGGACCGGCTGAAGGAAAATCCTGATTTTTCGGACTAGGTTCGTTCAGATCTGATCGGATCAAGAGATATATTTCAAAATTTTTTCTCTTTAATCCTAATCAGATCTGGAATATTTTAGATCTGATTTTTATTATTCTAATAATAAAAATAAAATCTAAATAAATTAAATTTAATTTAATTTACCTTGATGTTGGATAATCCTATTACTCATTGATGATCCTATATGCAGCGGAAGGTTCTGGATCTAGCCATGCAAGTGCCTAGCCTCTACCGGTATCCACTCAGGCTGGATCTGAAGATCCTCTTCTTTTCT
>QRFJ01001735.1:0-31288 GCA_006176705.1 Cocos nucifera
TCTTCATTTCCCATGTGCTAGTCGCACTCTTCTGATCATTCTTCTATATAACCCTTCTAATTTTCCATTCTAGACCTCTGTATAAACTCGTTCTCATGTACATCTTCTATAAAAGTTCCTGAGCATATAATTCGTCTATCTCTATAACCTTAAATTCCTATAATAAATGTATGCTCTCCTAAGGTCTTTCAATGTGAACGGTTCTTTAAGGGGATAACCATAAATTTAAACTTAGTGCAAACATAAATATTTATTCTCAATAAGGGGGAATGTGCATCTATGTACAATTATGCAGGAGGAAGACAATACTTGCTCTCTACTGACTTTTGAAGACAACAATGGGCTCTCCTCATCTTTGATAGAACTAAATAATAGGGATGAACATCATATTGAAACACATATTCAGCTCCAAAGATTGGCTTGCTTAAGTCATATGATGGATCCTTTGCAGCTTGCAAACCTTGTGATCATCATTACTGGATGTGAATCTAAGGCGGTGTTCCATATAGATATTCTTCTCAAGATGTCCACTTAAGTAATGCCTTTTCACGTCCATTTTTCATATTTCATAATTGAAATAGGCTGCAACAGCAAGCAATGTGCGAATGGAATTTTAGCATAGCTACTGACGAAAAGGTATCCTGATAGTCAATGCCTTCACGTTGACTATAACCTTTTGCCACTAATCTAGCCTTGAATGTCTCCACATTCCCATCTACACCAATCTTTCTCTTGAAGATCCATTTACACCCAATAGGTACTATACCTTCTGGTGGATCTACCAAGGTCCAGACTTGGTTTGAGTGCATCGAGTCAATTTCTGACTTCATTGCCTCTAACCATTTCTCGGAGTCGATATCTAATATCGCCTCATTATAGATTTTGGGATCATCACCATGAACCCATTACCTATGAGGAATATTTTCTCTATATCCTCTGAAATAGTACCTAAGTACCTTTCAGGGGGATGAAAAATTCTTTCCGATCTATGAGGTGGAGGAGGTAGTGTATGGATTGGCTTAACCTGATTTGGTTCCATTTGGTCCTTAGCTCGTTGCTCTTGTGAGACTTTCTCATCGAGCTTAATCTGCTTTCCAATGCCGCTATCTTGAATAAACTATTTTTCAAGAAAGATGGCATGTCGACTCACAATCACATTGTGGTCTTCTGGAATGTAGAAATAAGTATCCTAATGACTCTTTAGGATATCCTATGAATCGAGCTCTGAAGGATCTAAAGTCTAACTTGTCCGCTTGTTGTCTTTTGACATGAGCCGGACAACCCCAAATTCTGAGATGACTCAGACTTGGTTTCTTACCATGCCATATCTCATACGGTGTGGTAGGAACGGATTTTAGAGGGATTCCTATTCAGTAAGTATATTAGCAGTTAATAACAATGAATATCCTCCAAAAAAAATTAGGAGGTCTGTGAAGCTCATCATGGATCGGAACCATATCTAATAGAGTCCTGATTTCTCCATTCTGAAACTCCGTTGAGTTGAGGTATTCCTGGTGGAGTCCATTAAGAGACTATGCCATTTTTCTTGAGATAGTTTAGGAATTTTCGACTAAGGTATTCACCTCCTCGATCTGATCGAAGAACCTTAATGGGTTTTTCAAGTTTGCTTTTCTACTTCATGTCTGAATTCTTTGAACTTTTTCAAAAGCTTCAGACTTGTGTCTCATAAGATACACATACCCATACCTAGATAAATCATCAATAAAGGTTAATGAAGTAGACAAAAGTTGCCTCTAGCCGGCACATCAAATGGGCTGCACACATCAGTATGTACTAGGGCAAGAAGATCTGTGGCCCTTTCCCCATGTCCTACAAAAGGAAGCTTAGTCATTTTGCCATGAAGACAGGATTCACAAATTGGATATGACTCAAAAGTCAATGGACTCAATAGCCCAATTTTCTCCAATTTGTTAACCCTATCTTCTGCTATATGACCTAATCTTAGGTGCCATAGATACCTATCGTTTGGACTATCCCAAGCTCATTTTGATTTTATGACATTTATATTTTGCTCGAAATTAAAAATAGATACATCAACATGTAACTGATAAAGATCGTTAATAAGAAAACCACTTGCAATTTTATTTCTTTCATAAAGAATATTACAATGGTCCTTAAGAAGACTAATTGCATAGCCTTCTAATGCAAGGCAAGAAACAAAAATCAAATTCCTGCTTGCTGCAGGTACATAATAATAGTCTTTTAATATTAAGTCTAAACCAGATGGTAGTCGAAGAGGGTATATTTCTACGGTCACGACAGCAACTCTTGCTCCATTTCTGACGCACAGGATCATCTCACCATCCCTCCGCCTCCTGCTATCCTCAACATCCTGCATGAAAGTGCATAAGTGAGCACTAGAACCAGAGTCAAGCACCCAATTGAATATAGAAGAAATCGTAAGGTTAGACTCAATAATGAGCATACCTTCAGAAGGACCTGCCTCCTTCTTTAGGGTAGCCAGGTAAGTAGGGCAGTTTCACTTCCAGTAGCCATCATTGTTGCAATGAAAATACTTTCTTTTTTCGGTGGCCTTCTTCTTCAGCTCTGCCTTTTTCTTCTTTCCTCCTTCCATCTTCTATTTTTTTACAGACTTCTTCTTCTTTCCAAAAGACTCTCTTGAAAGAAGTCTGTTCCATAGTAAGCACTGAGCCTTTAGAACCTTTTATGAAAAGCTCAGCGGTAACCAACATGTTCATAAGTTCGACCAAGGAGTTTTGAAGTTTATGCATATGGTAGTTCATGATGAACTGCCCATATGCATCAGTCAAGGATTGTGAAATTATATCATTCTATAGATTCAAGTCCAATCTCACTTAGAGCTTCTCAAGCTCTTCCAAGTCCTTGATCATCATCAGACAATGATCTTGGACTGACTGCCCATCATGCATCTTAGCCTTGAACAGTCATTTAGTGACTTGATACTTGGCTGCACGACTCTATTCACCAAACATCTCCTGTAGGTGAGCCAACATTTGGTGAGCAGTTCTGATATCTTCATGTTGGTGCTGAAGTTCATCAGACATCGAGCCTAACATGTAGTATCTAACCTTATTATCATCATCTGTCTACTTATCTAGAGATGCTCTATACTTAGTGGATGGACGAGCTGGTAAGGTGGAAGGGTCCTGGTCCAGTACATGAGTTAACTTCTCGAAACCCAAAATAATTTTGAAGTTTCGGAGCCAATCCTTGTAATTTGGTCCGATCAGTTTATGGGTGTCCAGGATTCGTGCTAATGGATTGGATGCAGACATTTTTCTATAGAGAGTCAAAGTTTCTAGTTAGATATTGTAATTAAGACTTAACCTAATTTATTTAGAAATTTTATTTTTAAACAAATTAGCTCCCACTATTTTCTTGGATCCCTACACTCCCTCTGTAGAGATGCAAAAATCTTCATGATTACTGATTTCTAGTGGGTGGTGCAGTCTCACCGACTGACTCATCACCTCACCTAACAGTTATTGGTGATGGGTTAGCCAATGAGTGAACAACTCTTGTTCAATGATTCTCTAATCATGGATGCACCCAAACTTGGATCTCTAATTCATGAATCTCACCGTGTCCGAAATATTGATCCACTCCTTAGTTAAGTCAGACCCACCATTTGCATAGACTGGATTTCTAATTGAGTCTCTCACCGTATCCAAAATATTGAGCCCAACTCATCCTCCAGCCATAGCATCCAATGCCTAATAGACATGGTTGCATCTTTCTAGTGCAACTGAGCCACTGTAATCCAGTCGAGAACAATCAACCCCAGGAAGGGCCCGCACATCTACAATGGTGGAAGACCTTAGACTTAATCTTTTCTTAGGAAGAATTGATTCAGGTCTCATTAAACTAGACTTGTCATAGTCATAACAATTATGACTAACCTAGTGGCATGGGTTAGCTCGGATTATTGACCACCTCAGATCAGAACTGAGTTAACAAAAGATATGGCCAGGTAAGTGAGACCGGTGGAAGGAATATGCCATTAACTCGTACAAGAATGCATTCGAGTCGAGTAGCTCCCAATTAAAAATCAGTCGGTCGTATATGCCAAACTTACCTTAGACACCAAATTATTGAGCCAGAACCAATTGGGTTAGCCTACAATCCAGACTCTAACCTCTGAGCCTAATTAGGTCTTCTTGATCGATCACTCACGTGACTCGATCTTGACCCAGACTTAATCCTATTAGGCTGGTCAATTTAAGCATTGTTGATCCCATCTAACCAACTCTTGATTCGGTTTGATCAACCGCTTAGACCTAATTGAGCTACCCAAGCCCGAACCTAGTATTATGAATATGTCTTAGATCTGAAATTCTCAATTTTAGACCTAATTAATATTCCATAAACTTAATTCTTAATTAAGTTAGGGTTCATAAACAAAATATGCACAATAAATCCTAGGGTTTCAGGATCTAGGGTTTTGCAGAAAGTAAGTTTTGAATTTCTGATTAAGGACGAACACGCAGCACCCCTACACATCATAAGAACACCCCATCGAATGGGAGGAGAGGGCCTTTAAACCCTTCTTCATTCTTATGACCGGACGGCCAAGGAGAACGCCTTAATCAGGAAATACAATAATCTACAAAAATAAGTTTAGATCTATATCATATATCTCATATATAAATTAGATCTAATTATAACATGGCATATTTTGCATACATCTCATGTATCATAATCATGCATGTTTTTAGATCTAAATTATCTCATAATAATCTAAAAAATTAGATTTAAATTTGATCATATCAAAATAAAATTCTAATCTAGACAATTATGTAGAACTATTCTACAACTAGTCTAACATGCATCAATCATATCTCATATGATTTTAAAATTAAATAATTAATTTATTTTACTATTTTTATCAGATCTATTATAATATTATAATATCAGAAAATAGTAAATAAATAGATCTAAAATATGATTTAATCAAATTAAAAATTATGACATGCAACTAGACTATTCTATAGAACTAATTCTATTCCTAGAACTAGTTATGCATATCTAATCATGTTCTTAGATCCTAATTAATTTAATTTTAATTTTTTTTAATTTTTTTAAATTTAGATCTAATCACATCTCATGTGACATCTAAAATCATTAATTTATCAGATTAAATTAGATCTAAAATAAATTTTTATGCAGAACCTGGCTCTGATACCAGTTGAAGGAAAATCCTTGATTTTTTGGATCAGGTTCGTTCAGATCTGATTGATCAAGAGGCATATTTTAAAAATTTCTTTTAGATCCAAATCAGATCTAATATTTTTTAGATCTAATTTTATAATTTGATAAATAAAAAAATTAAATTAAATTAAATCTAAATTAGTTTTATCTTGACATGGATAATTCGATTACCCGTTGATGATCTATTGATAGCCTGAGGTTCTGGATCTAGCCACGCAAGCATCTAGCCTCTACCGATATCCACTTAGGCTAGATCTGGAGATCTTCTCATTCTTTATCATGTCTTCAAAAATTAGATCTGGATCTGATTTGGAGGATCTTCAAAACTTTTTTTGAAGATCAGCAGTCGTCTCTGTAGCAGTGCTGCCTTCTTTTCTCGTCAGCCTTTTCTTGCATGAATCACACTAATCTAAAGGCCCACTTCATTGGGCATGGAGAGGAGAGAGATGATCAGAAGATAGCATGGAGGAGGGAGAGAGGTAGCCTTGGGGTGTGGGCTAAGAGAAAGTTTTCATAAAGTTGGGCGCAGATAGGTCTTTATATAGATCCTGCTGCGCCACGTAGTGCCACATCACGCCGGCCAATCACGTTGCTTCATGCAACCAAATCTAAATCTGATTGATAGGATGACATCATCTGATCCAATCAGATGAGAAACCCATAGATTCATCCTTAGATGGCACCTAAGACTGGTCAAAGTCTATAGGTGAGGGTCACCTAGTTTAAATCCAAGAAGCAACCTGGAGTCCCATCCGTATGGGACCCCAGGCGTCCCTATCCATGGGCGCACTCCATCCTAGGCATGCGCCCCTTTCTTTCCAAATTCTAATGAGGGGATAAGCTTCTATCTACTCTTCAATAAGTGCATGATGCATAGGCAGATGTCCAAGGGTCAAAGGTCAATATTTGACCAAAGTCAAAGGACAAGAATTAGCAGGTGATGAAAAATTATAGGTGTTGTCTCAAATTTATCTTATAAATTAAGACAATCCTTTTCTAACCTGGACAAGCTCCAGTCAGACCAGGTAAAGGTACCTGAGTGAGCACAAACATATTTGGCTCAGTCGAGATAACTTATAATGATAGAAAAAGGAGAATGTTAGGCTTCAATCGTGTGCTAGCACGATTTCCTTGAACCTAATTGAATCTAATTCAAATCAATTGAACTAGGTTAGTCCAATTGATGATATCCAGATCCAAACTCTTATTTGTGTGATCCAGTTAGGTTTAGTTCTATATGGTAATGGGATATGTCGTGATCTCCATCATCGACATCATCGAAACTCCTTTCGATGGATCAGAACTCTTCTGAATTTAGACAACTAGAATGATCGATCATCTAAATCATTCTAATTGCTCCCAAAATCCACTAGTGACACCTAGCAGTATATGGTGGCAATCCATCAAAACTGAAAATGAACCTCTCGGTGCAGCTACTTGTGTGATTAAGTTCTTCTATCTTGAGCCCTGATCAGATTAGGGTTAAGGTGAACTCGTCAAACCCTAATTTCTATCATATGATTTAATCATTTGATTCAAGTCCGATGTAAAAACCTTAATAGAAACTCTTTCTATTATTTTACTCTCTGCCATGGCCATGGGCTTATGGACTTGATTCTCATGATTATCATAGGGCTGCTCCTCATCCATCGAGGTAGATAGATTCCATCTTGGTGCAATCTAATTCCTACAATGAATATGCTATAGCCAATATACACCTCAGAATTTCAAATGGCTAGAAGATTGGGTCATGGTGTAGTCAAACTATAACACCCTCAAGCTAAACTACTGATGCACCTCAGGTCAAAGAATCAGACACACCACTGCAGCTTCGAGTCAGTCATCGATGAGAAGGTAGACTTCCTTATGACTACTTAAAGTGGTCATGCTCAGTGCCCTCGTTCTCTAATGAATACCTATACTCTCACTTCGATGTCTCTACACCATAGACTCAAGACTCATCTACTGTAAAGAAGCGATTGTATACTAACCTTCCGGATCAATCACTATCCTCATGATGATCCTACGATTATGAGCATTTTATGAGTTAATAATGAAAATTCTTGTCTTAAATTTTCAACTCTTGAAAATAAGAATTATCATTACCATTAACTCAAGGGATATATCACAAACACTAAATACATATATATGATAGAAAATAATCTATTTTATTATTTATAGTCAAAATTATAATTTTGCCCCTAGAAGTGTATTACAAGTGTCAGCTAATTCTGACTTCTAGGGCACACATATCTAATAGTGGTAAGGTGTTGAACAGATTTCTTTGAACACTATTTATTCTCTTTTATATTTGGTTATTGAAATCTGATTGGGATGGCCTCGAGCACCATCAAGATAGATTTTGAAAAGTTTGATGGCAAGGATAACTTCAGCATTTGACAGCAAAGGATGAAAGATCTACTGGTGCAAAATAGAATCTATAAGATCTTGACTCGTGAGAGATCGAAAAAGATTTCTATTGAAGAGTGGAAGAAACTTGAAGAGATAACCTTCAGTACGATTCGTATGTGCCTCACTAATGAAGTTCTATCAGAGATTAACATGAAAACCACACCGAAGGAGCTTTGATAAAAATTGAAAAACACATATGGGCAAGAACATAACAAACAAGCTATGATTGAAGAAGCAGCTATACAGTTTGTAGATGTTCGAAGGAGGAGATCTAGTTTCCCACATCCAAAAGTTCAATCAAGTTTGCTCGGATGTTATGAGCCTTGATATGAATATTGATGAGGAGGATAGAGCTCTCCTATTATTGTGTTCGCTGCCAGCAGTATATAATCGTCTCAATACTACTCTGGTGTATGAAAAGAAGATATTAAACTTCAAAAAAGTGATTGGAGTTCTCAAGTCCAACGAGCAATGAGAGAGACTAGTTAGAGAAAACCCTAATTCAGAGATGCTTTCTATGAATAAGAGGCAAGAAAGGCCTAAGAAGAGGACTCAAGATAAATCTAAGGTTAGATTAAAGTCTCGAAAAAATCAGAAGGCTTGAAAATGCTATAAGTGTCATTAACCTGATCATATTAGAAGAAATTGCCCACTTTTAAAAAATAAAAAAAGAAAGGGTGCTTCTAAGGATGGATCGACTAGCAAAAGTGGTACTCTATCATTTGAAGATAGTGGAGAAGACATACTGGTAGTATCAGATGAAGTAATAGAGTTGGATAATCACTGAACATTGGATTCAACGTGTTCCAACCATTACACTGCACATCGGAAGTGGTTCTCATCTTATAAAAGATTTGATGGAGGAAGTGTAAGTCTTGGAGATGATCACCAATATAAAGTTATTGGTGTTGGTATAGTCAAAGTGAGGATGTATGATGGTGTCATACGAACACTCAGTAATGTGAAGCATGTACCAGAATTGAAGAAGAACCTGATATCCTTGGGTTACTTGGAAGAATAAGGATATGCTTTCAGTTGTTAGTCAGGCAGCAAGTGTTTGAGGATTTTTAAGGGCGCATTGGTGGTGATGAAAGGAAGAAGATTGAGCAACAACCTATACAAGATAAAGGACTCTATGGTTATAGATAGTGCGGAGGTATCTACAACAATACAGGAGGAGCAGCTAGCCTACAAACTGTGGCACTATCGTATGGATCACTTAAGTGACAAGGGGCTCACAGAGTTGAGTAGGAGAGGTCTGATTACAGCACTCAAAAAGAAAGGAGATGACCTATGTGAGCCCTATATCTATAGCAAACAGCATAGAGTTACATTTGCTAGTAGTATCAAGCAGAGTGAAGCTATGTTGGAGCTTGTTCACTCGGACGTATGGGGAATGACACCTGTTACATCTCGAGGTGGAGTGAGATATTTTGTTACCTTTATAGATGACTTCTTCAGAAAGATCTGGGTCTATCTAATGAGGGAAAAATCAGATATTTTTGCCCAATTTAAAATCTGGAGAGCTAAGGTGGAGAAGAAAATAGGGTAGCCTATGAAGTGTTTGAGGTCTAATAATGGAGAAAAATACACCAACCTAGCATTTAGGAGATATTATAAAAAAATAAAATAAAATATCATTATACAGTGAAGATGACCCCTCAGCAAAATGGTGTCATGAAGATGATGAGTCGAATACTGAAAGAGAAGGCCAGAAGCTTAAGGCTGCAGACATCACTGTCCAAATCATTTTGGGGTGATGCTCTTATTTATGCATGTTTTCTTATGAATAGGTCTCCCCATAGAAAATTGAATGGAGGACTTTCAGAGGCTGTCTGGAGTAGAACGAAGGTGGAGCTTGGCCACCTAAAGGTGTTTGGCTGTCCTACATATACTTTGGTAGAAGAAGCCAATAGAAACAAGTTGGACCCAAAGTCATAGAAGAGATATTCATCGGATTTTCATGAGGTGTGAAGGATTTCTTGCTGTGGGATTCATATTCTCAGAGGTGTGTCATCAGTCAAAATATGTTATTTGATGAAAAGAGCATCGTGTTAAAGCTGGAAAGTGCAAATGGAGTTATGAAGATAACACAGGACAGCATGGAAAAGCTCTCGGATATAGGTGATTTGCTCTCAACCTCAACCTCAGGTTGTATTCAATTTGAGGTGGAGGTAGGTAGGCATGGTGATACACCTATGGAGGACTAGCATGGAGAGTGATCTATTCTAGGAGAAGTGCAGAGGTAGCCATAGACAGCAAACTTGTAGGATAGCATAAGAGGAGTGGTACTACACAAGTTAAAGCGCATTGTTCACAAACCAATGCGATATGGCATTGATGAGACTATCTCTTATGCTCTCATCACTGCTAATGGAGATCTAGAGAGTTTTGAGGAGGCTATGAAGAGTTTGGACCAGGAGTCATGGATGCAGGCCATGATGGAAGAGGTGAAGTCTCTCAGGAAGAACTGGACATGACAGTTGATGGATCTACTGAATGATTCTCGACCCATTAGCTCCAAATGGATTTTCACCAGAAAAGAGGCACCTTCAAAGCAAGATAGAGTGAGGTACAAGGCTAGGCTTATAGCCAAAGGGTACTCATAGAGAGAAGGGATTGATTACTCAAAGGTCTTCTCTCCGATTGTCAGACATACATCCATCAGAGTGATGTTGAGCATAGTTGCTGCTCATGATTTGGAACTAGAGCAAATGGACATTAAAATAGCATTCCTCCATGAAAATTTGGAGGAGAACATATACATGGAGCAGCCAGAGAGAGAGGACTGTTTATTGAAGAAATTGCTATATGGATTGAAGCAGTGTCCTAAACAGTGGCACAAGTTGTTTGACATTTATGTGAGAAGTATTGGACTTTCTAGGTGTGATCATGACCCATGTGTATATGTGAGGTCTTTAAAAGATAGATATTGGTTATACTTACTCTTGTATGTAGATGACATGCTGATAGCATGCAAGAGTAAGGAAGTTGTGCAGGAGTCAAAAGGAGCTTTATCTCGGAAGTTTGAGATGAAGGACTTGGGGCTTGCCAAAAAAATCCTTGGTATGAAAATCATCAGAGACAAAACCAAGAGACTACTGCATCTATCTCAAGGAGGATATATTAAGAAGATCTTAAAGGGGTTTAGTATATAGGAGGCCAAACTGGCTGAGCTGCCACTAGCCGGGCATGTCAGACTCTCTAAGACCAAGTCACCATAGACTAAGATGAAAATACAGGAGATGAAAAAGATTCCATATGCTTCTGGTGTGGAAAGTATTATGTACTCTATGGTATGTTGTAGGCCGAATTTAGCCCATGCAGTGAGTCAAGTGAGTAAGTTTATGGCTCGGCCTAGAAAGGAGCACTAGAGAGTACTAAAGGATATCTTCAGATACTTGGTAGGTTCAGTTGGAATCGACATCTGCTATGGTCAGCAGAAAGGTGCTAAGAAACATCCTAACATATCTAAGAAAGTTCAAGGGCTAATAGAGGGATTTATAGATATAAATTTTGATGGAGATGTGGATACTCAATGCTCGACTATAGATTTTGTATTCAATTTGTATGGAGGTCCAGTCTCATGGAGATTATGCTTGCAATCAATTATGGCCTTATCCACTATTGAAGCAGAGTACATTGGCATCACAAAAGTAGCAAAGAAAGCTCTATGGTTGAAGGGCTTCGCACTGAAGATGGGATTTCTACGGGATGCAGTCAGGTTGCATTATGACAGCTAGAGTGCTTTATTGCTCATACAAAACTCTGTGTATCATGCGAGTATTAGGTTTGGTGTACAGGATGAAAGCACGGATTTCAAAGTAAAATAATGAAATCATATAAATCAAATCCGAACCCTAGGACCACCTCATTAGCAATTTAATCATACAACATGCATTTGTAACATAAAAGAAAGTACTAGAACATACATCTTATTGCTAAACCCTAAATTGACCCTGATCATCGGTAGCAGTCCGTCAGGATTTCCACCAGGTGCCCACGTGTTCACCCTCCAACGTTGATCCACATAGAGACTTGATCAAGACACCAGCACCTCTGATTTATATAATTAAAGTCCTAATAATAAGAACTTTAATTATAAGGGCAAGACCTTCTTAAGCCTTTATGTCACCTTCCTTGCCTCTCCTTATCTATCTTTCTTTTTCTTTTATCTTCTTAATTTTTTTTCCTAATCTCTTAGTTTTAAGATAACTTCTTGTCCCTATAATGACAAGATCTAGACAAGAGAAGAGAAAAAAAAAATTGGACAAAAAGAAACTCTTATAAGAAAGAAAAGATAATGTTCACACACCCCCAGACTCTTGATGTGCACCCTATCTGATGTCCACGCCAACATAAAAGTTTACATGACATAACAATATTGGAAAAGTCAAAGAAGGTAGGCGCCAACTTATTCCATGCGTCAAAGAGTCCTTTGCGCATGAAAGACTTTTCATGCATAAGAGAGAGACTCTCTGGTGCATGGGATGCAGGTATGTGGTGCCCAATCTAAAGTCCAATCAATCTAGGTTAATCCAACTCAAGACCAAATCCTATTTGGCTCAAATCGGATCTTAATTAGCCCAAATCGAAAGTTGATTCGAATCCAATTCGAAACCAGGTGCTAGGATTTGCAACATGTGCTAGCATGTTCATCTTGCAAACATGGTCTAATCCAATTAGACCCTTAATCAATTCTTTTTATGTGTGACCCATTGGGTTTCACATCTAACCAGCAATGAGTCTGGGTGTGATTTGACCTAAACTGGTTAGAACTCAACCAAACCGATTTAAGTCAAATCAGCCAACCCAATTTGACTTAATTTAGAATATTTTCTAATTTAATAATTAAATTAAAATTTTAATTTTAATCAAACCCATAAGACATGATTGACGTCTAGCAACGTATCATGACTATTCGAAAGATGTAAAATTTTGATGAAAATATCAAAAATATCCTTCAGTGAAAATTACCACGCAACTAGATCCTTCGATCTTCCTACATCCTGAATATGACTCTGGATATGAAAATATGTCAACCGCAATATCATATTCATTTCTCTTATAATCTTATGATGATGATTCATTTAATGAAATATTAAAAACCATTTCTAATTTTTCATCATGCTTTGATCAAAATCTTCCTGAATCATCATTTGTTTGAAGCAAGTAGGATGCTATTTCCTCTTACCAGGAGAGATCGATTCCATGTTAACCTACTCACAACCTTCATACATATAATCTACCATATCTAGATCATCCCGTACATAACTAAGTCATGAATGAGTATGAACCAAAATATGGACTTATATATATAAGATTCTATGGTAGTTTCAGGTTAAAGGATTACATGCATAAATTTCACTATGAGAACCATCTATTGACATATAGATAAGACTCCATTAGATATTCTCAATTTGGATCAATTTAGTGAACTCATTCTCTAATGAGTACCCACATTCTTATATTAGTATCATACACAAGTTATTATGAGATCAATCACCCTCTCAATCGAGCATACAAAGAATGTGCTAGTCTTACCGAAAAATATTAATTTCTAACTCAATGTCCCATCGACTAGGAATATTTAAATTAGAATTTTAAGATTTTAGGTCTCACTAGTATGATCTCATCATAATCCTAAAACCATTGCCCTAATTTATAGGGTTCATCATAATAAATAATAAGACACTGCATATGATGAAATAAATGCCTTTTTTTATTAAAAATATCATTACATGAGTCTGGAAGACAAAGAATATCCCAAAAAGTAAATTGGCTTGAGGGCATATTTCTTTCAATCTCCCACTTGCACTAAAGTCAATCACCCTTATATTTTAATCCCATACAATCAAGGTGGCGATCAAACAGTTGCAGTGGTAAAGCCTTAGTGAATGTGTTTGCTATGTTGTTCTTTGTGTCCACTCGTTCTATGACTACATCTTGTCTTTTAATAATTTCTTGAACAAGATGGAAGCATCTCAGAATGTGCTTAGATTTATGATGAGACCTTGGTTCCTTTGCTTGAGCTACAGCTCCAGTATTATCACAGTAAAGTGGTACTGGATTCTCAATTTTAGGAATAACTCCCAATTCAATGATGAACTTCTTCATCCAGACAGCTTTTTTGGCGGCTTCACTTACAGCTATGTATTCTGCTTCAGTAGTTGAGTCAGCTACAGTTGGCTGCTTAGTACTTTTTCAACTCACTGCTCCACTGTTCAGAGTAAATACATATCTTAAAATGGATTTGCTATCATCTAGGTCTGATTGAAAACTAGAATCAAAATATGCTTCTAATTTAAGATTAGAACCTCCATATACAAGAAAAATATCTTTAGTCCTTCTTAAGTACTTAAGAATATTTTTCATAGCTTTCCAATGATCCTCTCCTAAATCAGCTTGAAATCTAATTGCAATGCCTAAAGCAAAAGCAACATCAGGCCTTGTACATAATGATAGGGACACGATGCTGTCGTTAAGACACCGTGTTTATCAATTTAAATCCGACTCTTTACTTTTAAGTTAACTAAAAATTATGAAGAAAGTGGTGAGTCGGGTCGAATCCACAGAGAGGCAATGATTTATTTCTAGAATCTTTGATTTTTTTTTTTTAAAAAAAGAAAGAAAGGATTTTTTTTAAAATTAAAGTCAAAAAATAGATCTATAAATAAAAATAGAATTTAAATTATGCAAAAATAAATTTGATACTAAGATCTACTATTTAGATCTTAGCAACTACTTATAGTAAAATTCAAAAGCAATAAAGAATAAATAATTTAAAGAGCTAGAATTGAAAAGAATAATGAAACTTTCTTTATTAAATTTAAAACTAAGATGCAGAATTTAAATACAAAAAATTAAAGAAAATTCAGAATTTTAATACAAGAAATTAAAGGAAAAAGACTAGATGGAGATCGCAGATTGGCGTAGGCATGAAGATGGCGTAGAAGACTCGGCTCTTCTTCTCAGCACCCGTTGCTTCGAAGCAGCCTTTAACCCATAGCCTTGACTTCCACCCTATACCAAAGCTTCACCTTCCGGAGACCCTCCTGATTTCTTAGATGGCCTTAGGATCCTTTTTATAGAGCTAGGAGGGCTAGATATTTATTTCTAAAGGCAATATGGGACTAATTGCCTTTGTAATCATAAAAATTCTGAATAAAATTTGAATTAAAAATAGCTCTGATATGACTCTGGTAAATCTGGATAAAATCCAGCCTATTCAATAGGAAATCCAACGGATTCCAAAAATCATCAAAATCGGATGCCTAGATCAAGCCTCAGATCAGGTCGGATTAAATTCTGGCCGTTCCGATCGCGCTTGATCGAGGAAATCTGGCCGCAAATCATGCGCTTCGGGAGTCCTGATCACCGTCGGGAGCATTCTGGACCGTCGGATCGAAGCCTGGAATCAGGCGCTGCCCGTCCGATGGTGATCCGAGTGAAATTGGCAATCTGAAAAAAATGCTGACCGTCCGATCTTAACCGCAATCAACCGCAGCCGTCCGATCGCGCAATCACTGTTCCCATGGACCGCGTAGACCGGCCGCACCGCACACCGCAACCAATCAACACTTCTGTCGCCGAGTGAAATGACCAGATTGCCCTGTGAGCCGCGATAAATTTCTGTAGACCCTTTAAGGGTCTAGGTCCACCACGTGGCAGGCTCTGATTCGCCGGATTTTGCTGAGCTGGCGGTCCACGCCTGGATCGTAGACCGGCTGATGGCTTCAATGGCTGAGTCGGCTTTGATGGCTTGGTGGCTTGGCTTGGCTTGGTGGCTCGGCTTGCGGAGCCGGCTGAGCCATTTTCTTTTTTTTATTTAATTTTTATTTATTTTATATTTTTAAAAATTCATATCTTTTCTATTTTAGCTCCGTTTTACTTGAAATTTATTTTGTTGTGATCAAAAAAATGAGCTCTTTCTATTGATAATAAAATTTTATTTTTTAATTTTTATTATTTTTATTATTTTTTAATTAATTTTTTAATTAATAAAAATATGAATTTTTTCAAAAATTATATATAAATTGATTAATAATTCTTAAAAATTAATATAAATTAATTAATAAATTAATACTTTTATTGATGAATTTATGATGCTTATCACACCCCCCAACTTAAGCTTTGCTCGTCCTCGAGTAAAGAAAGAATTTAGTTTAGATCAATTACCATATTTTGTTGAGATCCTCCTTCACAAAAATAAATCTAGGATTTAAGATCAAAAGTTTAGACAGTATCACTAACTAAGTATTGAGTTTCAGAAGTAAATTTTATGGTAGATTAATCAGAAACTTTCTTAGAGTTCATCTAAAGATTTTCAGCACTTTGTGTCGTGAATACTAACTTAGCATTTGGGTGTTGATTCAAAGGGCAAATGAATCTTCTTTTTATCACCTATTTTGGTTAGTTTTATATACTCCCAAGTTAAGTGCATGAATTAAGGTAGCTTTCACACTGCTTCTTTTTTTTTTTTTTTTTTTTTTTTTTAAATTATGCTGAGCATCCTGGCCTTCCCTTCACCATTTGATGTGAACTTCTACATTTAAGGTGCAAAGTTCTAGTTTAGGGCAATCCACATATACTCTATTTTTTGCATTTTTTTTTTTTTTTTAGAAAGTAGGTAGCTCTTTCCTTAAATTCAAGTTTCTTTAATTGAAGTATATATAAACCATCAATTTTTAGTGATAATTGAATCCTCAATTTAGCCTTATAATCAAACACCTGCTGTGCTTCATTAGTGTGCATGTGCAAGTAGAAGTGCTGTTAGCCTTTAAATGACCTAAGTAGGCTGCTAATGGTCTGACCAAGTAATCTGCTTCTTGACTCGCTACCATTATTAGTTAATACTTTCTAACTTTATTACTTTTCCTAGTTTATTTTGCTTAAGATTCTCTTTCCCAAAATATGGTTTGTTCAAAATTTTTTTTATTTAATTATTTATTTTTTTAATAGTTTTATTATTATTATATATATTATTTATTTATTATTTTATTTTATTTATTTTTTTATTATTTATTTTTTTTAATTTTTTATTTTTTATTTATTTATTATTATTATTATTATTATTATTAATTTTTATTTTTATTATTTTATTTATTTATATTTTTTATTTTATTATTTTTATTATTATTATTATTATTATTATTATTATTTTTTACTTTTTACCCCAACTGAATTGACATTGTCCTCAATAAAAGAGTGTAAATTATGTTTATTTATTTAGCATGGGTCTTGAAGCTTATGATCCTTCTCCAGCTTTTTGGTCCTTCTCCAACTTAGCCTAAAAAGAGACTAAAAAAATAAATTAGATTCAAGAAGTATTGGGTTGCCTCCCAATAAGCGCTAAGTTTATTGTCTTCAGCCAGACAAAATGCAGTTTAATTCATTATGGTTCTATTAATTGTACTTGATCAATATTTTCGATTTAATGATATCCCTTCGATATATGGTTTAAGCCTTTGGCCATTTACCTTAAAAAAATTTTTAGTCCTGGGATCATAGAGTTTAATTGCACCATGTGGGAATACATGATTAACTATATAAGGTCCATCCCATCTGGATTTTAAGTTTTTTCAGGAAATAATCGAAGCCTTGAGTTAAATAACCAGACTTGTTGATTTGGCTCAAAGGTTTTTCTTGAAATATGTTTATCATGGAAGGCTTTCATTTTTTTCCTTATAAATTTTTGAATTTTCATAAGCTTCTTGCCTTAATTCTTCTAATTCACTTCAATTGTAACATCCGATTGGAACCAGCTTTGTTTAAATTAAAATTTAATTATTTTATTGCCCAATATGCTTTATGTTCAAGTTCTACCGGAAGGTGACATGCTTTTCCATAGATTAATCTATAGGGAGACATTCCAATAGGGGTTTTATAAGCTGTCCTATAGGCCCATAATGCATCATCCAATCGATCTGACCAATCTTTTCGATCAGGCCTAATAGTCTTTTGTAAGATATTCTTGATTTTCCTATTAGAGACTTCTACCTGACCACTTGTTTGCGGATGGTATGGTGTAGCTATCTTATGTGTCACCCCATATTTTCGTAATAAAGTTCGAAATTGATGATTTGTAAAATGGGTACCCCCGTCACTAATGATAGCACGTGGAAATCCGAACCTGAAAAAGATATTCTTCTGAATAAATTTTAGGACTACTTTATGATCATTGGTTCGAGTTGCTATTGCTTCAATCCATTTAGAAACATAATCGACAGCTACCAAAATGTATTCAAATCCATTGGAAGGTGGAAAAGGTCCCATAAAATCAATTCCCCATACATCAAAAATTTCTACCACTAAAATGGGGTTCAAAGGCATCATGTCTTTCTTTGAAATATTCCCTAAGGCTTGACACTTAAAACACTCCTGACTAAAAGTATGGGCATCCTTAAATAATGTTGGCCAATAAAAACCACTTCTGTAATACTTTGGCCGCAGTTTTTCGTCCAGAAAAGTGTCCTCCACAAGCAAGAGTATGACAAAATTGTAAGATACTCCATTGTTCAGATTCAGGAACACATCTACGAATGATTTGATCAGCACAAATTCTAAAAAGCTCAGGATCTTCCCAAAAATAATATTTGATTTGAGCAAAGAATCGATCCTTTTCATTCTTAGACCAGCCATCAGGAATTTGTCCTATGACTAAGTAATTGACAATATTTGCAAACCAAGGAGTCTTTGTATGTGAAACTGTTAACAATTGTTCATCTGAAAAAGATTCTCTGATTGATACAGGTTCATTATCTTTCACTAGGATCCTAGACAGATGGTCTGCTACAACATTTTTAGATCCCTTCTTATCTCGAATTTCAATGTCAAATTCTTGTAACAGTAAAATCCATCTAATTAATCATGGTTTAGCATCTTTCTTTGAGAGCAGGTATCTCAAGGCTGAATGATCCGAGTAAATTATGATTTTTGATCCTAATAAATATGATCTAAACTTTTCTAGGGCAAACACAATGGCTAGCAACTCTTTTTCAGTGGTGGTATAATTCATTTGTGCTTCATTCAGAGTTCTACTAGCATAATAGATCACTACAGGACATTTGTTTACCCTTTGGCCTAGGACAGCTCCTATGGCAAAATCTGAGGCATCGCACATAATTTCAAAAGGTAGTGACCAATTAGGAGGTTGTTGTTAGATGTGCCTAGAAGCAAATTGGCTGACACTTGTACATAGGAAAATGTAATTTTGACTAAATTAAATGGTTTTTCTATTACATGTGATTTGTGTCTGTGATACATATTTGATTATGTAATAATTCTATTTCAATTAAAATTTAAACATAAAACTTTAACTATAAACTTCGCCTGGATCATCATGAGGATGGTGATTGATCCGGAAGATTGGTGTACGATCGCTTCTCTTTAGTAGATGAGTCTTGAGTCTACGGTGTGGAGACACTGGAGCGAAAGTATAGGTACTCGTTAGAGAATGAGGGCACTGAGCGTGACCACCTCGAGTAGTCATTAGGAAGTCTACCTTCTCATCAATGACTGACTCGATGCTGCAGTAGTGTGTCTGGTTCTTTGACCTAAGATGCATTGGTAGTTCACCTTGAGGGTGTTATAGTTTGACTACACCATTACTCGGTCTCCTAGCCATATGGAACCCTGAGGTGTATGTTGGCTATAGCATGTTCATTGTAGGAACTGGATTGCATCAAGATGGGATCTATCTACCTCGGTGGTAGAGGAGCAGCCCTATGATAATCATGAGAATCAAGTCCTGAAGTCCATGGCCATGGCAGAGTGAAATAATAGAAAGAGTTTCTATTTAGGTTTTCACATTGGACTCGAATCGAATGATTATATCATATGACAGAGACTAGGTTTGACAGGCTCCTGATTTTTATAGTTCGATGTAGATAATCGAAACGTCAACATCTGATGTGGAAATGACGCCATGGCCTCACCTATCTTTTTTCTAAATTTATGCAATTTTGGTGATTGTGGGACGGTGTGTGGGGGAAGCTAATTCAGTTTGTCGAAAAAATCCAGTAGACAGTGATAGTATATTCCACCATGGAAGCAGAATACATCGTTGCGTTGAGAAGGCTACAAAGGTAGCTTCTGGTATAAGAAGTTTGCCGTTAGAATTGGAGTGATGCCTATCAGATGCCATTCCTTTATTACTGCGACAATAATGGCGCCATAGCCCTGCAAGGAGTCAAGGTCTCGCCAAGAATCCAAATACATCTGAGCGGCGATACACCTCATCCACGATTACTCGAGTTAAATTAAAGGATTACGCAAGTCAAGAGATCGACTATGCATAAACAATGTGGCAGACCTGCTTACAAAGCCATTGGGCCAGCAGAAGAGTCGAAGCCCACCTTGAGAAGAGGAGGACTTAAGATTATAATAAGCAATTGGTTTTAGGATCAAGTGGAGATTGTTTAGATATGATGTGCCTAGAAGCCAGAATTGGCTACACTTATAATACGACTTTCTAGGGGCAAAAATTATAATTTTGATTATAAATAATAAAATGGATTATTTTCTATGATATATGTGTATTTAGTGTTTGTGATTTCATGTCTTTAAGTTAATGAAAAGTATGATAATTCTTATTTTCAAAGTTGAAAATTTAAGACAAAATTTTATTATTAACTCATAAAATAGTCCTAACCGTATAGGATCATGAAGGATGGTGATTGATCCGGGAAGGTTGTGGGTATAATCGCTTCTCTTATTAATAGATGAGTCTTGAGGTATGGTGATAGAGACACAGGAGCGAAGGAGTACAAGTACTCGTTAGAGAATGAGGGCACTGAGCGTGACCACCTCGAGTAGTCATAAGAAAAAGTTACCTTCTCGTCTTGACTGACTCGATGCTGCAATTGAGTGTGTCTGGTTCTTTGACCTGAGATGCATCGGGTAGTTCACCTTGAGGTGTTATAGTTTGACTACACCATTACCGATCTCTAGCATTGAACCCTGAGGTGTGTATGTTGGCTATAGCATGTTCATTGTAGAATTGGATTGCACCAAGATGGAATCTATCTACCTCGGTGGATAGGGAGAGCCCTAATGATAATCATGAGAATTCAATCAATAAGCCATGGCCATGGCAGGAGTGAAATAATAGAAAGAGTTTCTATTAGATTTTCACATGGACTAAATCAATGATTAATCATTAGGTAGAAGAGATTAAGGTTTGACGAGTTATCTAACCCTAATCTTGATCGGAGCTCAAGATAGAAGAACTTAATCACATAAGTAGCTGATGCCAAGAGGTCATTTTATTTGATTGGTTGCCACCATATACTGCTAGGTGTCACTGGTGGATTTTGGGAGAATTAGAATGATTTAGATGATCATCATTCCTAGTGTCTGAATCAAAAAGAGTTCTGATCCATCAAAGGAGTTTTCGATGATATCGATGATGAGAGCAATGACATATCCCATTACCATACAGAACTGAATCTAAACTGGGATCATAAAAATCAAGAGTTTGATCTGGTATCATCAATTGGACTAATCCAGTTCAATTGATTTGAATTAGATTCAATTAGGTTCAAGAAAATCGGTGCTAGCACACAATTGAGCCTAACATTCTTCTTTTCTATACTTAATAGTTGTCTGACTAAGATAAATATATTTTTTGCTCAACTCAGTATTTTTAACTGATCTGACTGGACTTGTCCAGGTCAGAAAGGATTGTCTTATTTATGAGAAAATTTGGAAATACCTACCATTTTTCGTCACCTGCTAATTCTCTGCCCTTTGATTTGGTCAAAATATTGACCTTTGGACCTTGACATCTGCCCCATGTGTCATCACTTTTGGAGAGTGTAGAGGCTTGTCCCCTACTAGAATTTAGAAAGGAAGGGGCAGACACGCTAGGATGGCGTGCGCCCGTGGATATGGACTGCCTAGGAGTCCCATCGGATGGGACTCTAGGTTGCTTCTTGGATTCAAAATTAAGTGACCCTCACCTATTGACTTTGATCAGTCTTAGGTGCCATCTGCAGGAATGAATCTATGGGTTCTCATATTTTGATTGAATTAGTGGTTGATTTCATTCACAATCAGATAGATTCTGATTGCGAAAGAACGTGATCGCCGGCGTGATGTGGCCCTCATGCACAAACAGGGTTTATATAAAGACCTGTCTGCACCCAACTTATAAGAAACTTTCTCTTAGCCATTCCCCAAGGCATGCCTCTCTCCTCCTCCATGCGCATTCTTCTGATCATTCTCTCTCGCTCTCATGCCAAGAAAGTTGGGCCTTAAGAGATTAGTGCGATTCAAGTCAGAAAAAGGCTGATTGAGAAAAGAAAAAACAGCACTGCTGCAGAAAGACGACTGCTATCTTTAGAAAAGTTTTGAGAGATCTCCAATAAGTCCAGATCTAATTTTTGGAGACGTGTGATAAAGAGAAGAGATCTTCAGATCCAATTCCAAGTGGGATTACGTAGAGGCCAGGCACTTGCGTGGCTAGATCCAGAACCTCAGGCTATCAGCAGATCATCAATGGATAATCGGATTACCCATCATCAAGGGAAGACTAATTTAGAATTTAATTAATTGAATTTAATTTTCTTTATTTGTTTTAACAATCAAAAAATCAATCTTGATTTGAATCTAAGAGGAATTTTTGAAAACAATGCCCTCTTGATCCTAATCGAGATTCTGATACGAACCTGACCTTACGAAAATCAACGACCATCACCATCAAGTCCTGAAGCTTGTTGCTCTTCCTTTTCCACCAGACCCTTGAACAACTGGTGCCTTTGATACACTAATTGTGGTTGTTCTCACTGATTTGGCGCTTTGGAATATACTTTGTACCAATTGTCGCTCTCACGTTTTGCTAATTAATTCTTGCTATGATATTGTCGGGAAAAGCTAATAAGGATCTTAGAGAAATAAGGAAATGGCCATTCTGTTTGAAGCACCATAACACCATAGACGTCCTATTGGCGTGAGAGAAAGGCAGAGTAACAGGAAGAGGATATAGTGATTTTCAGTCAGAAGAACAAGGCTTGTATTGATTTCTCGATTAGCTAGTTTATAAAACTTCATGAATGACAGAGTTAATAGTTACCTGTCTCATAAATAAGACCTCAATCTAAAAAATCTCTCAATAGCTAACCTAGATTGTGCATCTGCAGCTTCCTAGCGAGCCCTATGTAACTCTACTTGTTCAGACAGTGTTTCCCATGCAAACTACACCTCTGATTAGCTGATCCATCAGAAATCCTAAGTTATAATCCATAGGTATTGCCTTCTTAGGTCATCTTCTATCAAATCCAAGGCGCGCTAAGCTTCCCTAGTGATTATACCAGATCCAACCCAGGTTAGTTATAAGAATACTCGTTCTCTTTTGTTCATTGCTCAGTCTGCATCTAGCTGATCGGGTCACTCTGGTTGATGTCTAGCGGAATGAGATTCATAAGTAGTTCTGACTTACGTGATGAGATATGTGACTCTGCTATCTAGGGCTCGATTAGTGAAACAGTTATTGCTCGATAGTTGGGTTACAGAAACGTGATAATCTCCTCGGGTTGGCTCATTTAGCGAACCAAAACAAAGCGTTTTCAGCGATATCGCTTATATTACAGCTTTCTGGTACTTTTTGCTATAAGCCAGATGTCTCAAAATTTGAGCTAGCTCATCTTTAGATGGGTTGGCTCTTCTATGCATCGAGCGGACTCTTAACTGATAGGATCAAGCCGCTCTTCTGGAAGCATTATCGAAGCTCTCTACTGTTGATGGTTGATTCTATTCAATTCTTTGTCTCTTTTCGACTATCTTCTTAAGGACTTGAGAAGCCCATAACCTGAGACTCAACTTTTCTCTCCCTATGCACTTTTCCAAAGCGACATTCATGCTTGGAGAGTTCCATGCTTCACCATACCTTGAAGCATCTCTTGGACCACCTTTGCTAGCCCTCTCTGCATATCCTTTTTCTTCCCTTTTCTAGCCTCTTTGAAACCACAAGATCCTCTGGAGACTTTATCCTCTTCGTTATCATTTATGCTTGCTCGTTGGACTTAGCACTGATCGATTCTTCTCGTACAACATGTACTTCTTTTCTAAAGACAGTGTAGTACCATGGATCGAAGCTCCAGAATAGTGACGTTGCAGCAATAAACTTTTTTATCCTTCCTCTTCGAGATCCATTCCTATGTTAGAGCAAGTTCATGCTCATCCGGTAGTTACTGCAAATATGTCCTGGCAACATCATTGCCTCCTGCATCCTATAGATACTGTATAGTTGTATTACTCAGTATTAACTTATTGTACAATTCTTTTCCATATACAACTGCATGTAACCTCGATTATGATATTCTTACGGTGTCTTCTCATCCACACACCATACAAAACCCTCATCGCGGCAACAAGGCCCTAATAATGCAACACATCCTTTTCTTAAAGAACTTATTCACTCGTTGTCTGTTATCTTCCGTCGAGCTCTATTCTATTCACAAGAAAAATTCTCAACCTCATCTAAATCAGTAGATCACTCCATTTCTAAACCTTCCTATCATGAAGCTCTCTTTACTGTAACTTCTCTAAACTACCTTCAAATCCACTGTTTCCATGATCAAATCGAAATCAAAAATAGCTAACAGGGTAGTTCTGAAAATATTATTAACTGGAATAGAGGACAGCAGTCCAGATCACTTCTCTCTCATAAATCCTGGGATGCGAAAAGCTTAGATCTGAAATCTTTGCTTAAACTGATCTCTATATGTGAAAACATGATTTTCTTCCTCTTTCATGCTCAACTGGGCTCTCAATACTAGATGTTTTTACCTTATGGCTGCTCGGAACATAGCCGTAGAAGCAATCTTTTGATGAACTTGGGTTGTTAATCCAGCAAACTAAAAGATCCTAAAAAAAAAGAGAGAAGAAGATTGGAATCTAGGGGTTTTTAGGTTTGGAACCAAAGAGAAGAGAGAAGAGATTAGAGAAGAAAGCTCAATTGTATTCATCCTTATTGTTAAAAGGTATATTTCCTTAGGTTTAATATACCTAGGGTTCCTACATGGAATCCTAAATAACCTCAGCTCAAAAAACTTCTCTTAGGCAACCCAATACATGAAAAGATACATCACGACCCATTTCACACCTATTACTCATATGCTTTCATTCCTTGGATCTTACTCGACCTATACATGAGTTAATCCCTCTGAGACCCTCAATCAAGCCTTTAAAGACAAACTAGGATAAGTCCCTATCCTAGAGCCTTAAACAGATCCTGTGCGTAATCTATCTGAGACTAAGGTTGGCTTAGTACTCAGCACTGAGCGGGAACTGAGACTGGGTCGGCTCAATTTTAGAACTGAGTGACCAGTGCGTGTTCTTTTGGCCTCTCCTCTGAATTTAGACCGAACCTCTAGTATCAGACTGAGCTGGCCTAACCTATAGAAAATTTTTTTTTCTATAGTCTTCATAGCTCCGACTTTTGGTTTCTTTGCTCCATCTTATATTTTCAGATCTCCGAAGTATCAAGAAGCCCCTCAAGGCCCTTAACACTTAGAAATCTTGAAGCCCGTGTGAGTAAGGGCTAAACACTTGTCTCACCGAACTCTCCCAGGCTTGGGAGCACCACACATCTACACTAAGTACTTTTTGTAAGGATGAAAATTCTTACCTGATTTTGAGGTAGGTGGAGGTTAGTTGTTTGGACTGCTCTTAATTGATTTGGCTCAATGGCGTTCTTAGCTTGTTGCCGTTCAAAGAGATGCTTCTCCTCAAGGCCTAATATAGTCTCGATGCCACTATCTTCAATAAACTATTTTCCAAAAAATTAAAGTATCGAACTCACAATCACATTATAGGTCTTTCGGAGATATGTAGAAATAATTCTTATGACTCACTTTGCATGATCCAATGAATTAAGTCTCTTAAAGAACCTAGGACTTCTACTTGTCCGCTTGTTATTTTCTTAACATGGACTGAGCACAGTCTAAATTCTGAAGATGACTTAGATCGATTTTTTACCATGCTATATTTCAATATGGTGTGATAGAGACATGATTTTTAGAAGAAATTCTTATCAGTAGGTATATTGCTATCATTAGGACCTATATCCCCAAAAAATCAGGAAAGGTCCATGAAGCTCATATTGGATCGGACCATATACAATGGGTCTATTTTCTCCATTCTGAATTTCAGTTGAGTGAGAATATTCTAGAATAGAAATTCCATTAAGAGATATGGCTATTATCCTTGAGATAGTCATAAAATTATTTTGACTAAGATATTTACCTCCTCGATTTGATCGAAGAATTTTAATGGGCTTTCGATTGGCTATTTCTACTTCTTAGTTTTTTGAATTTTTTTGAACTTTTCAAAAGGTTCAGACTTATGTCGCACAAATACACAAACTCATATTGAAATAGATATCATCGGTAAGGTGATTGAAGTAGACATAGTGGTTTTCTGCTGGCACATCAAATGGACCGTATTACAATCAGTATTTACTTAGTGGCAAGTAGGTCTTTGGCATTTTTCCCATTGTTCACAAAAAAGAGCTTTAATCATTTTGCTTGAAGGCAATGATTCATAAATCGGATATGACTCATAGTTACGAACTCATAAGTCCAAACTTTCTCCAATTTATTATCCTATTTCTTCGGCTATATGACTAACTAAGGTGCCATAGATACCATATCATTTAAAGACTATCCCTAGGTCGCTTAGATCCTATTGGCAATCATGTTTTTGCTCGACATTAAACCACAGCACACTCAATATGTAACTAGTAGAGATCGTAAGAAACCACTGCAATTTTATTTTTTTTCAAAAAAAAATGTTATAGTAGGTCTTTAAGAAAGCTAATTACATAACCTTTTTTATTGCATAAAAATAAGAAAAGAAAGTCAAATTCTAGTGGTTGTAGGTATAAAATAACAATCCCTAAGTATTAATCTAATCTGATGATAATTTTAGAGGATAGGTTTCCCAGCCACAACAGCAAGCCTTGCTCTATTTTCTCGACATGCGAGGATCATTCTCACCATCCCTTAATCTCTTTCTCTATCTCAACCTCATAGAAGTGCTAAATGAGCACTAAAATTAGAGTTCAAGATCCAATGGATATGAAAAAATCGTTAGGTTATAGATTCAATTACGAGCATCCTCAGAAGGATTCGCCTCCTTCTTGTTCTTCAGGCTGGCCAGGTTATGTGGGCAATTTCACTTCCAATGGCATGGTATTACGGGTTGTAATACTGGTTTCTTATCCAGCGGCTTTTCTTCGCAGACTTTTTTTTTCTTTCCAAAAGACTTATCTTCTTGATAGAAGTCACTTCTATAGTAAGTGCGGAGCTTCTTGAACTTTCAAGAAAAGCTTTCAGCAGTAACCAGCATGTTCATTACTAGCTAAGGTATATTACAGTTCTGCATATGGAAGCTTCATAATTGAACTGGCCATATGCAATTAAGTTAAGGACGTGCAAGATCACATCAATTTACAGAGTTCCTGGTCAAACTTTGACATCGAGTTACTCAAGCTCTTCTAGGTCTTGATCATTATCAGATAAATGATCTTTAGACCAATTGTCATCATGCATTTGAGCCTTAAAAAAGTCATTATGACTTGATACTTTGCTGTGGCGACTTCTTCCCTAAAATAACTCTGTGCAGGTGAGCCAACATATGGAAAGTAGTCTTTGATGTCCTCATGTTGGCGTTGAAGCTTATCAGACATCAGCAAACCACACAATCAATACCACGTCAACCTAGCTTTCATATATCCTCGCTTCATCCATTTTATTAGACGATGCTTTCACTCTCAAATAAACAATCGGCAGACCTGCGTAACCCCAGCTACCATGTCAAGGTTAGGAGTTCCGACAATTACAGAGTCAGCCTTTCGGAACCCAAAACTATTTTGCTGAAGTTTTGGAGCCATATCCTTGTAATTGGATTAGCAGTCATGAGGTGGTGTTTGGATTTGGACTAGTAGATTTGAGCAGACATTTTTTTATAGAGAGTCCAAAGTTCTAATTTAAATTTTATAATTAAATTTGATTAATTTATTTAAAAATTTTAATTTTTAAACAATTTTTAGCTCACTATTTTTTTTCGAATCCCTTTTTACTTTCTTGACAGGAATACGAAAATCTCCAACGATCATAGACTTCTAGTGGGCGGTGCGATCTTTACTGATGGCCTTCACCAACCTCACCTAACAGTTATTGATGATAGGTTAACCGATGGAGTGGATAACTCTCTTGTCTAATTAATTCTCTTAATCATATGGTGATCCAAAGTGATTATTGTCTAATTCATGAAGTTCACTATGCTTTAGAATATTGCTCCAATTTTAGTTAAGGTCAGGACATCATTTGCATAAATTGAATTTTTGATGGATCTTACCGTTTCCAGGATATTAGTCTAACCCTCTTCAACTATAATATCCAATGTCCATAAATATGGTGCATCTTTTCGATGCAACGAACCACCGTAACCAACAGAGAAATCAATCCTAAAAAGGGCTCGCATATTTTATATTAGGTGTGGAAGATCTATGACTTTAATATTTTTTAGAAAGATTAAATTTAGGTTCTTTTAGACAAGACTTGACTTAGCTATAATAATTATGACTAACTAGTGGCATGGGTTAGCTTGAATCATTAGCCATCTCAAATCTTGAGCTGGATTAACCTAAAATGGCTAGGTAAGTGTGATCGTGAAAGGGATATGCCATTAATCGGCATAAGAATGCATTTAGACGGATAGCTCCCAATTAAAAATCAATCGATCGTATCTGCCAAACTATACCTATAAAATAACCAAATTGTCAACTAGAATCGATTGGATAGAGCCTGCATCAGCTTGAATCAGGAGCCAAATATTAGGTCTTTGACTTTGATCGAACTACATGTGATTTGTAAGTTGTCTTGGACATAGATCTATCTTATTGGCGGTTTGGTCAATTCTAAAGCCACTTCTTGATCTTTACCTAACCAACTCTAATCGGTTTGATCAACTGCTAATCTAATTGAGCTATCCATCCCGAATCAATTTTATGAAGGTATCTTAGATCAAAATTCATTAATTATTTAGATCTAATTATTTTATAGTCTTGAATTTTAATTAAGTTTTTGATCATAAATTTAAAAATCATGCATAAAAAATCCTAGGGTTTTAGGATCTAGGTGTTTTGCGCGAAATAAGTTTTGAATTTTTCTTGTATTAGAGTATCAAACAGGCAGCACTCCTATATGCTAGTAAGAGCATCCCATGAATGAAAAAGAGAGGACATTTAAATCCTTCTTACTCTTATGATCGGATGGCAAGAAAAATGGTCTAATCAAAATAATTAACTATGCTACAAAACTAATAGAATCTATAACATATATATTATAAAAATTATAGATCTAATTATTGCATGCTTTTGTATCATTCATGTCATCAACAAGTAACTAATATGCATATTTTTCGATCTGATAAATCTCATATATCATTCTAAAAAATAAATTTAATTGATCTAATCATATTAAAATTTTATTCTGATAATCATAGAATAATTCGACAAATATCGTCTAGACATGCATCCATCATGTCATATATGAAAATTAAATTTTAATTTTTTAATTTAGTCTGCATCATCTGATGTGACAATTCTAAAATTACTTAATATAGATCATTGAATAAATAAAAATCAGATCTCAGAGGTAGATCTGAAGAACTGCTAATGTAAGCTGCTTGATACTTAGGCTTCTTAAGTGAGTCTTTATTCTCTTGGCTCGGTAGCTGCTCCTTTATTTTCATCGAGTACTTGAATCTTAGGCGGTGTTCAGGGAAAGAATAATTATAGAATACTTTGGAAAAGAAAAGTTCCACTGGCATCTTTTCGATCCATGCTTTCTTTACTGATGAGTCTCGGGTTGGAGTTCAAACTCACTACGCTTTAGAGGTTCTAGAGTGCAGGCTGAGCTTCACTCAATTTTCTACAATTATGGCTTGCTAGGTTCACCTGCTTGCACTTTCGTTGTGGCTCATCATCCTTCAGTTTGAGGCTTATTTCTGCTCGAGCTAGCCTTCGGGCTAAGCCAGCATGTTTGGTAAACTTTAAGGATACTTCTTCTTCCAGGAAGAAAGGAGATCATTCTTCTGGAGGCTATCCTTCAGTTACGGCTATAGCAAATAGATTGGGTCTAAATTCCGAACTTCCAAAGCAGCAGCATTGAAATGGACTAACATAAACCTGGATGGACTCTTCTTCCTTTTGCTTAATATTGACGGAAAGGTCTTCCGAACCTCATCTTCTAGGGACTGAGTTTTAAATGAAATGAGTCACAAATTGATAGCATCAGTTTGTGTTCCAAAAGAAAGATGGTACCAGAAATTTGAGGCATCAGGTATAATTTTCTTGCTACTCCTTTCAATGTAGAGGGAAGGACATCGGCATAGTGGATGGCGTCAAGACGCACTGTGGGCAGGTAGCATCATAGTTTTCTCGAAGCTTCGAGGTTGATCGACTAGATTTGAGTCCTTCAGTACTCTCAAATTTAAAAAGTTTGAAGTTGACGGGACAAGCTCCTATATGATTACGGATAGAAAATTGGAAGGATCGGTTTGTAGATATCATCACCTTGACGAGCAAGGAATTAACGTGGTGGAGTTTCCTTGATCCACCAGTTATTTTTTAAAGTTCTAATTAAGAATTCCATTCTTGATTATGTCTCAAAGTATGACTGGCTGGAGGGTCGGTCAGAGACTTTCAGGGGGTGGAATCATGATATAGACAAATGGCTCTGCCCTTAGCTTTCTTTTTTTCAGGGATCACCGGTCGCGATATGCTCCGATGGCCTTCTTCTTACCATCGAATCTTGGTTATTGCCGACGAGGAGTCTTCTAGTTGAAACCAATTACTGGAGGCTGTTGTATGGAATGCACTACTATCAATAAGGCCCTTTAACCTATTACAACTAGCAGGTTTTAACTGCTCTAGATCCTTAATAGCTGCTGTGCGAGGTGAGGTTGTCGGCGCATGAAGTCATAGTAGGCTATACTGGATGGGATCTTATAGCCAGAGGTTGTGTGGATCATCAGAGTTGAAGCTTTTGGGGGTGGCATTTTGTCGGAAAACAAGGAGGATTCATAGAAAATGCAGCAAAATATGAGGGAGAAGATGAACTCATTGGGTACTCCTTTTAAAAACAGGGACAAACAAGCACCCCTCCTAGCTGCCATTTCTATTGGGTAGAAAATAGTGTTGATGCGAGTTTGCTGGAGACTAGAGAAGCAAGGCTGTCGATGAGATCTGCCAAGATAAAGTTCAGACCTGAGTGGGTGCTTGATAGGATCTTCGCGTTCATGTTAGTTTTCTGACAACAAGAATGGAGTACTTCAAAGAAATAAGTGAAGATGGAGCTTTAGAGAGAAAAACGTTCTTAAGGATTCTTTATATAGATGAAGTCTGTAAAATGAAATAAAAATCATAATTAGAATGTCAGTTGACAATTCGACTATATTGAAGTTTGTTATGGAGAGTGGGCATCAGTTATCGTGACTATGTAGGTGGTTTTGAGTTTTATTTTGATAAAGTTTGGATGAAGATAGAGACTTCTGTATTAATTAGCGAGCTTGTTGTGCTGGGATGAAGAATTTGAAGTTGAACTAGTCGAACTTGTAAGATTTGACTTTAAATAAGCGAAAGATGGACCTGCGTTGA
>QRFJ01001735.1:31313-81463 GCA_006176705.1 Cocos nucifera
CGATTGGTTAAATTCTATCAGTGCGGTCTTTGATAGCTTTGAGGAGCTCAGCTGCCATTAAGATTGGTCGAGAGCAGATATCAACATTCAGGCTGGAGATTAGAGAGAGAGGATAGTGGGTTCTTTACTGAGGACCGCGGTCAGAATTTCTTGGAGAAGTTGACTAGAAGTCAGATAGGTGACTACTAAGACTCGTGCTATTTGCTGGCACTATTCTGGCTGCCCTGAAAGTTCGACTGCTTTTAAGGTCGGCTGCCATTCATAAGATGGAGTAGAAAAATTCGACTGAAGAAGAATTCAGCTGAATGAAGTTTGACCAAAAGAAATTTGGCTGGCTAAGTCCTTGATATGAAATTGGTTGAGATACACTATCATCCGCAGCGAGAAAATTCGGCTACCTTTGAGATCGGCTGGCTAACAAAGTCGGGCTGTACTGAGATTTAATACTCGATGGAGTTCTGCCAATACTAAGATCAAAGTCGGTTGGTTAATAATTTTTTTCACTATTCAAGTTCATCCAGATGAAGTTCATCGTGCTTTTGGAGTGTTCTACAATCATTGGAAGAGAGCTGATGATTGCAATTGAAAAGATCGTTCGCATACATGGACTGAAGGTTGGCCTCTTTCAATTAGGTTGGAGTAAGAAGAATAGCTTGGTTGGAGTAAGGAGAATAGTCGTTATGATTCTAGATGAAGTCATACCAAAGATCGGACATCCTACTGGACTTCGGTGGGACTATTTTATCTCCAACAGTCATAAATCAACAAGTTCACCTATACTTGCTCGTAGTTTCTCCAGCTTTTCATAGTATTCAATGATTTAATTTTTCAAAAGAAAATAATAACTTGATTTTAAAATAACAATTTTACTTTCGAATTCTAAATGTTACAACCAAAACTCTACACTTCCATATTCAAGAAAATGCATGGCCTTAACTTATCATGGAGCTTGGTTGTTAACTTTTTAATATATGAATAAATGTTTTGCAACCGAACACCCTCAAATGTTTGGAGGGCACATTTTAAAGTTGTTTACACCATAAATAGACCAACGACTATGATCTAAAGGTTGATACACTAAGAGAGAAGCAAGCCGAAGTACCAAAGATGTAGACTGAGTGAATGTGATGTAGATTGAGATAGGTAAAGCTATCAGTTTTGGATAAGAAGGATGGTGATTGTCATGCATTGTAGACTATATGGTGTAAACTAACAAGTAGCTAAACCTGTCTTTCCACTACCTAGAACAAGGGGGAGTGAGATAGTTATACCTATCTTACCAATCTTTTCAAGAACTTGTAATCAAAGCATGAATATTTTTTATGCTCAATATACTTATTTTAAGATTTTATTGCCTTAAACTTCAAAAATTAAAATCTAAATTCTTCTGCCTAAATTTAGAGCATAGTCATTTATACTTAGAAGACCTAAGTGCATTTTTTATCGCCATAAATCTTCCTAATTAGTGACTAACAAGTGATGGAGACATGTTCATCTTTTAAATTTTAACTTTTATGATGTGTGTTGAGAGAAAGCAACATCTCATAGACGGATATTGTTCCCTTGTATGCATATTTGTTCTATTATGTAAGTTGGAAAACATACATCCAACCATGTGGCTTTTGGTCGGTGCACTTACATTGTTCTCTATGTATGTGTGTTACCAAAAAAAGGTAAGTAACTTTAAGAGGCAATGGTTGAAGAAATATGGAGTTTGTTTGGAAGAACAATTAGGAGATATACTTGATGAAATAAAGAATATCAGATTCTATTATTTTATATGTCCATACTTGACCAAAAGAGTAGGAATATAATACTTACAAATTTTTATATATTTAATTTTTTTAATTTTATTTTAAATTAGTTTACTTATGTTGGAAAATGATTAAGTATCGACCTTGATTTTGATTTTGAAAATTTTGTGCCTGCCAACTTAAGTTAAATATTCATTTTTCCCAATCTTTTGTCCACTCATACTAAAATTCAAATAACAAAGTATATAAATATTCTATTATTATACTAAATTTCAATTCTCATCAATTCAGGTCCGATCTTGCATAAATAATTTGCAATTATACATACTCTTTAGAAAAATTGCTCAATACAATATTAAAACAAAATGTAGCATCATCCTATGATTCTAATGCTTCAATTGCCAATAATGATTGAACTGAGTCTTCAATAACTGAATCCACAAAATAGTGTAGACAACTTCTCTTGACCCTATAATTTCAAAAATTTCTAATCTCCCATCACCAGTTTATTTTCTCCCACATCTCTTCCTCCTCTCTCTAGTATCTTCACACGCCAAGGTGCCCTAAGGGGCGCGCCTCCATGCTTGAAGGAAGGAGGTGTGCCCCACTATTCCTGCAGCCTCAATAACGTCAAAAGATCTTGCACATTAGAGAATCCTCTAAAGATGAGGTAGAGCTCCCTATGGCTAGAGCCGATCCTTTAGATGCTGCTGCCGAGCTTGCTGAGCCCATCCTCGCACCTATTGAAGAGTCTGCACTAAGTCTGCATCGATCTCTTCTACTGCTCCTCTAGAGGTCTGAGACCTATTATCATTATACCTTTTCCTTTTTTTTTTTTTTTTTATCTTTTATGTACTCAAACACTTTAGTTAATGAAAATAGATTTTTTTTTTGCCATACCTTCATGTTGTGGTATATTTGTATGTTAAGCGCAGTCTTCTATCGAAGCAAAACCACTTCCTCAAGATATCTCTTTAAAGGCCTACAACTTGAAAAGAAAAGTTCATCAAATTAAAAAGAAGTTGGAAAAGATTAAGGACGAACTCAAGAAGTCTAAGAAGAATTATGTTGAAGCTGCTATTGAGACCAAGTGCCTCTGCCAATCATCCAAGCAATTTTTTAGGGAGTATACTGCTAAGAAGAATCATTTAAATGAAGAACTGGAATGGGCGAGGAAACTTGCCAACGAGAAGGCTTGGACCTCGGCTACCAGAATTTTTTCTCTTGAGAATGATCGAGCTTCACGAAGCAAAGAAAAAAATTGGTCAGTTGGAGGGAGGCTCGGCTTGGGTGTAGGGTCATGCAGATTACAACTAGGATTGATCAAAAAAATTCTCTAACCTTCAAAAGCAACTACTTGATGCTGAGAAGACATATGAGACCTACTAGATCGACTGGTGTGGGCAGATCAATGATTATAAGAAGAAGCTCAAGATGGCAAATGCCGAGGTGATGCGACTTCAGAAATAGTTAGCTGACAAAATCTAGGCCGGCCCTAGCAGGAATCTGGAGGAAGTTGCCTCTCTGAGGACTTTGGGGGATCTTTCAAAGATCTATGAAAAGAGCAAAGCTAAACTCCATCAACTCAAAATTCAAATAGCTTACAACGAGATTGCGATGAAGGATGGCAAAGCCAAATCAACGATTTTGAGAAAGAGACTAAGAGAAGTGGAAGATGACTGGCGGAGATCTCAAAAATTGCTGGGAAAGAGCTTGGCAGCAAGGCGAGACCTTGAAGAAAAGGTAGAAAATTTGAAGCACTCCCTTATATTGGCCAGGGGTGGAAGTCCAAAGTCTAAGTTCGAGTAGGACTTCGTTTGTCCCCCATTTTTATTTATAATCGATCTTGCAGACCTCAACTTGTAATGAACTCCATTTTAATGAAATAATACTCCTTTTGCTCCTTCACTCTCTTGTCTCAATCGAATACTTGCAAAATTTCTTATTCTTGTGCTGTTTTTGATTATAGTGTTGTTTTGGAATAATGACACCAGCCTATCATTTTATAGGTCTGTTCCCATTGTCTATGAATAAGGACCTTTGAATTTAGTTTGGAAATTAGCTTTTCTTTTAATTTAAAAATTAGGGGTCTTCATGTCCCTCATGAGGATCTTCATTCATATCAGGATGAGGTTCTCCTCTTATTTCTAATGTGATTAGCTCTTTTTCTTATTAGGATGAGGTCCTCCTCCTATTTCTAATAAAGTTGCCAGGGCATAGAAGGGCCGTTGAGAAGGCCTCCCTCCATTATTTTCTATCTTAAATAATCGAAAGCCTTTACCTTCTCTTGGACGAGATTAACCTCCTATCTTAAATAATCGGAGGCCTTCACCCTCACTACAATGAGGTTAACCTCCTATCTTAAATATCTGGAGGCTTTCATGTTTGTTTCAGAATGAAGCTTGGTTCAGTCATTTCTTGTCATAATTAAATTTGCATAAAAAATATGAATGTTAAAATAGGAAACTTTTTTGAAATGCAACTATTGATATTACACTTCATAGGTTTTTAGAACTCTAAGATTGAGGTAGTGCAGCTCCTTTAGGTCTCATCTTACTGATGTCCCCCAATCACAGAGTTGATGATTCCATGTGGAGGCTGATTTTTTTTTAGCTCTTCACTCCGAAGTTCTTCTGGTTGTGGCAGGGCTCTTGGTTGCTCTTCGCTTTCCCTAGGTCACCATTGAAGGAATCAATCCAACTAACCTCATCTGATTAGCTCCTCAATTTCATTCCAAAGTTGGAAGCATTATTTGGTGTCATGACCGTGATCTCGAAGGTATAGATAATACTTGTTGGGATTATTGAAAAATATGTCCCAAAGCCAATCATCAGCCAGTTGATGGTTGTGCTATCTTATAATTATAATTAATTTATTAATGAATAAAATAAATATTTTGATATTTTCATTATAAAGTCTACATCTTCTAATGAACTCTATTATTATGATGAAATTCTTAGGACTATTTAGTTTCGATAAAAAAAAAAATTTATCAATTAGTCCTTAAATAATTTATGAATAAATGATATGCTATTAATTAGGACGACAGCATTTATCGAGCATAGATCATTGTATACCATATAAGTTGATTGTCCTCTTAACCAAGGAGTGTGAAAATACCAGTATAGCATACAAATAAGATGTATGAGTACATCATCACTGGATGTGACCAACTCTAGGACATTCTACAGTCAAGAATTGCTCTGATGGGATATAGGTATAGATATCCCTTAGACCTAAGATCATCACAATGGCTTGCAAGCAACTCACTGTGCTTTGGTACTAAACTAATTAAATTTTTAATTCAATAATGAAAGATTTTTGAGCATAATCAAGTACTTGCAAAGTCAATGAGTAATCAAGATATGATTGACCACTCCAAGAGTTGGAGAAGAATGCATCACTGTATTTCAATATAGCAAAAATCTTTGCTAGGATAATCTATAAGATGAATTTAATATTTTGAAATGCAATGTGGATGACCTAATCGAGATTGACAGTTAAACTCTAAGATGTCCTATAAGCATTTTGGTCAAGGGGATAAATTATATGAAAACTATATCCACATGGATTCTAAGGATGTTATACTACACCATTATTAGATGGTCACTCCAATTGATATAAAAATTTATTTCTATGCCACCAGCATAGGTTCAAATCTTTGGGGTCACACACATAAGAGTTCTCGATCTGATTGGATAGTTTATCGATGATTAAAAATCGTTCATAAGTCAAACAATCAATACGATTGATATTTGACCTAATGCAAGTGTTGCAGGAGGATCGATTAATAATTAAATTACTAATTAGCTTAATCTAATTAAATTAAATAGTTAAGATTAAGTTTAATTAAATATAATTTAATTAAATTTAGTTTAGACTTGATTAGATCAAGTTCAATTGGTTTATTGGATGAGCCAATTGCAAGGAAGAACGAGTCCTAGTTCAATTAGGACTTGTATCAACCCAATCTCTAATTTGATTAGAAATTATATTAGAATTAAATTTAATTTAATCAGATTATTAGTTGGACTAAAACCTATTCTAATTGAGTTCAATTTATGTTGATTTTGTCTTGGTTCAAATTCTAATTTTGACCAAGTCGAAGTAGGAGTCCTAGTATGACTAGGACTCCCTTCTCCCTACACCAATGAATTCCTCATGCCCCCACGCCCCTTTTTGCTTTCTTTTTTGCATGAAAAATCTTCTCTCCAGGCCTTTCATGCATGCCCCTTGCTCTCCTTTCTTTCTTACATGGAGATAGGTAGTGGACCAAGTCAAACAAAAGAGTTTGTTTTTATTTGAACTCTATGAGATAGAGTTTTGAGAAATCAAAACTCCTACCCATGCTTGCCGCCAAACCCTTCCTGATTTCTCTAAAATTTTTATGGATTTTAGAGGAGGATTTATGTGACATTCTCAGATGGTCCACGAAGAATAAAAAGGAGGGGGCACCCAAGAGTTGGGCACCCCAAATCTAGTGCAATTTGGATATCACTTGACTAGGTATTTGATCTAGTTAAGGATTGTTCTATATCTCCATATAAAAAGAGATTTTTTCCCTAATTTTTTTTAAGATTCTAAAGACATGAGAGGGCTATTGGGGTGAGGAAAAACTTGGGAGAGAAAAGCTTAGGCGTAGGAATTGTAAAGGCACCAATCAAGGTGCTTCGATGAGAGAAATAAAGAGGAAGAAGAGGATCTTCTTCTAGGATTTTCTATAAATATCTTCCTCCATTTTTTTATGAGTTTTAAGAGGTGTCTCAACATCAAAATCTTCTTCCTCATCTTTTAAAAAATTAGAGAATTCAAAAATTAAAAAAAAGATCTAGATCGATCGTCAAAGAAGGATCAGCACAGTACTAGCATATTGTGCTAATTTTCGATATCGGACTTCTAATCTATGATCGAGGGCTCATGTGGACAACCTGTAGAGGATAGATGTGTGTGCAACTCAGAGCAACAATCTCAAACCTAGATCAGTGAGTTAAGAAACTCGAGTTGCGAAGATAAGGTGATTTGATCTTCTTGTTGTATATCTAGATTAGATCTAGTGTAGATTTATGTTGATGTGATCAATACTTTTTCTTTTGATATTTTAATTTTTGATTTAATATCATACTTTAATCATATAATAGGATTCTAGATCTAAAATTTTATATTATTTTATTCATGAATTGATGTGATTAATTCATCTTTTTTGCTATAATTTTGAAAAAATTTCAAAAGCTAATCCTAGAACCCTAAATCAGTTTTCTTCAATTAGTATCAGAGCTAGATTATTTTATTATATAATTTATGTATATTTAGATTATATTTTTAGATTAGATCTAATTTATAATTTGATATTTAAATCTAAATTTAAAAATCATGATCGCACTGATGGTAGGTTGTCTTACTGTAGGGTTTACTTCCTACAGTGAAAAGATTATTCTAGTACATTACGGATCTAAAAAAAATTGATTATAAAATTTTAGATTTGATCTAATAATTTTTATGATAGCTTTAATCTAATTTTAATCATGAATAAGTATTTAGATTATATCTAAAATAATTCATGATTTTTTATGTATTGTACATAGTTATAGATTAAAACCTATAACTAGTACTATTAGTGAAATGAGCTGACTTATTTTTGAAGTGAGTCGACCTATTTGATGAATAGTGCTAGATTGTAAAAGAACCTTTCAAAATTTTAAAAAATATTTTTGAAATGCCAAACCCTAACCCTCAACCTAAAAGCTTAATTAAGAATTAAGTATGATGAATTAGGCTCTAGAATTATGAATTAAAGATCCTAAGTCATTGATCGTAACATTGGGTTAGTGGGTTAGATAAATTAGATCCATTAATTAGGTTAGACCTGAGGTTAGTTAAAGAATGGACTATATTAGAGTAATTGGTCAAATCTAATCAAATAGGATTAGATTAGGTCAAGGACTCTTTAGACTCAATTATAATAGTTATAGTTAGTTAAGTCCATGCCTTTAACGAGGACCAAATAGACTTGATTCATGGCTACGCGATCGAATCCAAAATTGCTAGGTTGATCCAATTAAAGCTAATAAATCGAATGGTATCTAAGGTAAGTTTGGCAGTGATAAGCATCATAAATTTCATCAATAAAAGTATTAATTTATTAATTAATTTATATTAATTTTTAAGAATTAATGATTAATTTATATATAATTTTTAAGAAATTCATATTTTTAATAATTAAAAAATTAATTATAAAATAATAAAAATTAAAAAATAAAATTTTATTATCAATAGAAAGAGTTTATTTTTTTGATCATAATGAAATAAGTTTCACATAAAACGGAGCTAAAACGAAGAAGATATGAATTTCTAAAAAATAAAATAAATAAAATTTAAATAAAAAAAAAATGACTCAGCCGGCTCCGCAAGCTAAGCCACCAAGTCAAGCCAAGCCATCAAAGCTAACTCAGCCGTTGAAGCCATCAGTCGGTCCATGATCCAGGCATGGACCATCAGCTCAGCAGAAACCGACGAATAATAGCGCGACACATGGTGGACCTAGACCCTTAAAGGGTCCATAGAAATTTATTGTGGCTCACAAGGCAATCTAATCTTTTCACTCGGCAATAGAGGCACTGATTGAAGGGAAATCCTGATTTTCCGATCCAGGTTCGTCCAGATCTGATTAGATCAAGAGATATATTTCAAAAATTTTTTTCTTGATCTCAATCAGATTTTGATATATTTTAGATCTGATTCTTATTATTTTAATAAATAAAATAAAATAAGATAAATTAAATCAAATTTAATTTACCTGATTTGGGTAATCCTATTACCCTGTAGATGATCCTGATTGCAGCGGAAGGTTCTGGATCTAAGTCACGCAAGCGCCTGGCCTCTACCGATATCCACTCGGGTTGGATCTGGAGATCCTCTTCTTCTCTATCACACCTCCAAAAATCAGATCTGGATCTGATCTGGAGGATCTTCAAAACTCTTTTGAAGATCTAGCAGTCGTCCTTTGCAGCAGCGCAGCCTTCTTGCTTTTGATCGCCTTTCCTTGATCTGAATCGCACCAACCTTAAGGTCCAAAACTCCTTTTGGACGTGGAGAGCAAGGGGAGAAGAGACTATGGCATGGAGAAGGAGGGGAGAGGCAGCCTTGGGGCATGGAGCTAATAGCATTCTTATAATCTAGAGTTGGGTGCAGGGTCTTATTTATAGACTAGCTTGTGATCCAACTCCTCTTCACTTCCCAACCAATCACAACCCTTTGTGAAATCAGATCTAAATCTGATTGGTGGAATAGAGACCCCTGGATTCCTCCTTAGAGGGTGCCTAAGACCAGTCAAAGTTGGTTCTTAGAAGAACTCTAATTGGAATCCAAAAAGGAGATGGAGTCCTTGTCCAACAAGGACTCCTAGGCGCCTCCAACTTGGGCACACGCCACCCTTGGCGTGCGCCCTTCTCCTTGCCAGGTTCTGGCAGGGGGACAGGCCCCCACCAGCTCTCCAATAGGTGCATGACATGTGGTCAAAAGTCAAAGTGTCAATGGTCAACGTTTGACCAGTCAAAGGTAGACTTTTGACCAAAGTCAAAGAACAAGAAATGGCAGGTGACCAAAAATGGCAGGTAATGTCTTACAAATAAGACAACCTTTTCTGACTTGGACAACCTCCAGTCAGACCATATGAAGGCCTCTGATTGAGCACAAACTCCTTTGGCTCAGTCAGGACAACTTATTTATGATAGTAAAAGAAGAACGTTAGGTTCAATCGAGTGCTAGCACGATTTTCCTTGAACCTAATTGAATCTCATTCAGATCAATTGAACTAGATCAGTTCAATTGATGATCACCAGATTCAAACCCTTGTTTGTGTGACCCAGTTAGGTTCAGTTCTGTATGGTAATGGGATATGTCATGATCTCTATCATCGACATCATCGAAACTCCTTTCGATGGATCAGAACTCTTCTGATTCGAACAGCTAGAATGATCGATCATCTAAATCATTCTAATTGCTCCCAAAATCCACCAGTGACACCTAGCAGTATATGGTGGCAACCCATCAGAGCTGAATGCGAACCTCTTGGTGCAGCTACCTGTGTGATTAAGTTCTTCTATCTTGAGCCCCGATCAGATTAGGGTTAAGGTGAACTCGTCAAACCCTAGTCTCTGTCATATGATGTAATCATTCGATTCGAGTCCAATGTGAAAATCTAAATAGAAACTCTTTCTATTATTTCACTCTACCATGGCCATGGGCTTCTGGACTTGATTCTCATGATCATCATAGGGCTACTCCTCTACCACCGAGGTAGATAGATTCCATCTTGATGCAATCCAGTTCCTACAATGAACATGCTATAGCCAACATACACCTCAGGGTTCCATATGGCTAGGAGACCGAGTAATGGTGTAGTCAAACTATAACACCCTCAAGGTGAACTGCCGATGCATCCTCAGGTCAAAGAACCAGACACACTACTGCAGCATCGAGTCAGTCATTGACGAGAAGGTAGACTTCCTAATGACTACTCGAGGTGGTCACGCTCAGTGCCCTCGTTCTCTAACGAGTACCTGTACTCTCGCTCCGGTGTCTCCACACCATAGACTCAAGACTCATCTACTAAAGAGAAGCGATTGTACACCAACCTTCCGGATCAATCACCATCCTCGTGATGATCCTATGGTCGGGAGCATTTTATGAGTTAATAATGATTATTCATGTCTTAAATTTTCAACTCTTGAAAATATGAATTATCATTACCATTAACTCAAAGGATGTATCACAGACACTAAATACACATATGTGATAGAAAATAACCCATTTTATTGATTATAGTCAAAATTATAATTTTGCCCCTAGAAGTGTATTACAAGTGTCAGCCAATTCTGGCTTCTAGGGCACATATATCTAACAATCTCCCACTTGTCCTAAAGCCAATTGGCTACAAGTCTAAGTCCCATCTTCTCAAGGTGGGCTTCGATCTTCTGCTGGCCCAACGGCTTTGTAAGTGGGTCTGCCACATTATCTGTGGAGTTGACTCTCTTGACCTCGACGTAACCCTTCTCGAGGTAATCGCGGATGAGGTGGTATCGCCGCTCAATGTGCTTGGATTTCTGGTGAGACCTCGGCTCCTTAGCAAGGGCTATGGCGCCATTGTTGTCGCAGTATAGAGGAATGGCATCTGATGGCATTACTCCAATTTCTGCAGCAAACTTCTTGTACCAGAATGCTTCCTTCGCAGCCTCTGATGCAGCGATATATTCTGCTTCCATGGTGGAATCTGCTATCACAGTTTGCTTGGAACTCTTCCAGCTGACAGCTCCACCATTGCACACAAACAGACTCCCAGATGTCGACTTTCGATCATCTATATCGGACATGAAGTCCGAGTCTGTGTATCCCTGGACTTGGAGTTCTCCATTACCAAAGACCAACATCATATCCTTAGTTCTTCTCAAGTACTTAAGGATACATTTCACAGAAGTCCAGTGTTCTTCACCTGGATTTGACTGATATCTGCTTGTGACACTCACAGCATGGGCTATATCAGGTCGTGTACATAGCATGGCATACATGAGGCTCCCTATTGCAGAAGCATAAGGGATCTTGCTCATGCGTTCTATTTCCTCAGGTGTGCTGGGGCACATCTTCTTGGAAAGATGAATACCATGTCTGAAGGGTATTAATCCCCTCTTAGAGTTTTCCATACTAAACCTCTTTAGTACTTTCCTCTATGTACATCTTCTGTGAAAGTCCTAGCATCCTATTCGGTCTATCCCTATAGACCTTAATTCCTAGAATAAAGGATGCTTCACCTAGGTCTTTCATGGAGAATTCCTTGGACAACCACATCTTGACTGATGTCAACATGGGAATATCATTCCCAATAAGGAGGATGTCATCCACGTACAATACGAGGAAGACAACAGCGCTCCCACTGACCCTTTTGAAAACACATGGTTCCTCTTCATTTTTGATGAAACCAAACTTTTTGATCACATCATTGAAACGAGTGTTCCAGCTCCGAGATGCTTGCTTAAGTCCATATATGGACCTTTGCAGCTTGCAAACCTTGTGATCAGTATCACTGGATGTGAAACCTAGCGGCTGTTCCATATAGATATCTTCCTCAAGATATCCATTTAGGAATGCCGTTTTCACGTCCATTTGCCATATTTCATAATCGAAATAGGCTGCAACAGGCAAGCAATGTGCGGATGGATTTTAGCATAGCTACTGGGGAAAAGGTATCCTGATAGTCAATGCCTTCGCGTTGACTATAACCTTTTGCCACCAGTCTAGCCTTGAATGTCTCCACATTCCCATCTGCACCAATCTTTCTCTTGAAGATCCATTTACACCCAATAGGTACTATACCTTCTGGTGGATCTACCAAGGTCCAGACTTGGTTTGAGTGCATCGAGTCAATTTCTGACTGCATTGCCTCTAGCCATTTCTCGGAGTCGATATCTGATATCGCCTCGTTGTAGGTTTTGGGATCATCACCATGAGCACCATTACCTACGAGGAACATTTCCTCTACATCCTCTGAAATAATACCTAAGTATCTTTCAGGGGGACGGAAAACTCTTTCCGATCTACGAGGTGGAGGAGGTAGTGTTCTTATTGGCTCAACCTGATTTGGTTCCAATTGGTCCTTAGCTCGTTCTGCTTGTGAGACTTTCTCATCAAGCTTGAATCTGCTTTCCAATGCCGCTATCTTGAATAAACTATTTTTCAAGAAAGATGGCATGTCGACTCACAATCACATTGTGGTCTTCTGGAATGTAGAAATAGTATCCTAATGACTCTTTAGGATATCCTATGAATCGAGCTCTAAAGGACCTAAACTCTAACTTGTCCGCTTGTTGTCTTTTGACATGAGCCGGACAACCCCAAATTCTGAGATGACTCAGACTTGGTTTCTTACCGTGCCATATCTCATACGGTGTGGTAGGAACGGTTTTAGAGGGAACCCTATTCAGTAGATAGATTGAAGTTAACAATGAGTGTCCCCAAAGAAAATCAGGGAGGTCTGTGAAGCTCATCATGGATCGAACCATATCCAATAGAGTCCGATTTCTCCATTCTGAAACCCCGTTGAGTTGAGGTGTTCCTGGTGGAGTCCATTGAGAGACTATGCCATTATCCTTGAGATAGTCTAGGAATTCCTTGCTAAGGTATTCACCTCCTCGATCTGATCGAAGAACCTTAATGGGTTTTCCAGTTTGTTTTTCTACTTCATGTCTGAATTCTTTGAACTTTTCAAAAGCTTCAGACTTGTGTCTCATAAGATACACATACCCATACCTAGACAGATCATCGGTAAAGGTAATGAAGTAGACAAAATTGCCTCTAGCCGGCACATCAAATGGGCCGCACACATCAGTATGTACTAGGGCAAGGAGATCTGTGGCCCTCTCCCCATGTCCAACAAAAGGGAGTTTAGTCATTTTGCCTTGAAGACAAGATTCACAAGTTGGATATGACTCGGAAGTCAATGGACTCAATAGCCCATTTTTCTCCAATTTGTTGATCCTATCTTCTGCTATATGACCTAATCTCAGGTGCCATAGATATCTGTCGTTTGGACTATCCCTAGGTCGTTTGGCATTCACGTTTTGCTCGATAGTTAAAATAGGTACATCAATATGTAGCTGATAAAGACCATTAATAAGGAAACCATTTGCAATTTTATTTCTTTCATAAAGAATGTTACAATGGTCCTTTCACTAAGCATGAAACAGAAATCAAATTCCTGCTGCTAGCTGCAGGCACATAATAACAGTCTTTCAAAACTAAGTCTAAACCAGATAATCGGTAATCCCACGGCTACTGCAGCAACTCTTGCTCCATTACCGATGTAGGATCATGTCTCCATCCCTCAGCCTCCTGCTATCCTCAAGACCCTGCATAGAAGTGCACAGATGAGCACTAGAACCAGAGTCAAGCACCCAACTGGATGCAGAAGAAACCGTAAGGTTAGACTCAATAACGAGCATACCTCCAGAAGGACCTTCCTTCTTGTTCTTCAGGGTGGCCAGGTAAGTAGGGCAGTTCCGCTTCCAATGGCCGTCGCTGTTGCAATGGAAACACTTTCCTTTGCCACATCGGCCTTTTTCTTCGATTCTGCCTTCTTCTTCTTTGATCCTTCCACCTTTTGCTTTTTCACAGACTTCTTTTTCTTTCCATAAGACTTTCTTTTGGAAGAAGTCCGTTCCATAGCAAGAACTGAGCCTTTAGAACCTTTCATAGAAAGCTCAGCGGTAACCAGCATATTCATTAATTCGGCCAAGGAATTTTGAAGTTTATGCATGTGGTAATTCATGATGAATTGCCCATATGCATCAGTCAAGGATTGCAGAATAATATCGTTCTGCAGGTCCAAGTCCAACTTCACACCGAGCTTCTCAAGCTCTTCCATGTCCTTGATCATTGTCAGACAGTGATCTTGGACTGACTGCCCATCACGCATCTTAGCCTTAAAAAGTCATTTCGTGACTTGATATTTGGCTGCGCGACTCTGTTCACCAAACATCTCCTGCAGGTGAGCCAACATTTGGCGAGCAGTCCCGATATCTTCATGTTGGCGCTGGAGCTCATCAGACATCGAGCCCAACATGTAATATCTGGCCTTATTATCTTCGTCAATCCATTTTTCCAGAGACGCTCTCTGTTCAACAGTGGATGGACGGGCTGGTAAGGTGGGAGGGTCCTGGTCCAAAACATGGGTTAACTTCTCGAACCCAAAATAATTTTGTAGTTCCTGAGCCAATCTTTATAATTGGGTCCAGTCAGTCTATGTGTGTCCAGGATACGTGCCAATGGGTTGGACGCAGACATTTTCCTGTAGAGAGTCAAAGATTCTAGTTAGATACTGTAATTTTGACTTGACCAATTTATTTAGGGAATTTTATTTTTAAACAAATTAGCTCCCACTATTTTCTCGGATCCCTACACTCCCTCTGTAGAGATGCGAAAAATCTCCACGATTAATGATTTCTAGTGGGTGGTGCGGTCTCACCAACTGACTCATCACCTCACCTAACAGTTATTGGTGATGGGTTAGCCAATGAGTGAACAACTCTTGTTCAATGATTCTCTAATCATGGTGCACCCAAACTTGGTCTCTAATTCATGAATCTCACCGTATCCGGAATATTGATCCACTCCTTAGTTAAGTCAGACCCACCATTTGCATAGACTGGGTTCCTAATTGAGTCTCTCACCGTATCCGAAATATTGAGCCCAACTCATCCTCCAGCCCATAGCATCCAATGCCTAATAGACATGGTTGCATCTTCCCGGTGCAACTGAGCCACTGTATCCAGCCGAGAACAATCAACCCCGGGAAGGGCCCGCACATCTACAATGGTGGAAGACCTCAGACTTAATCTTTTCTTAGGGAGAATTGATTCAGGTCTCATTAAACTAGACTTGGCTCATAGTCATAACAATTATGACTAACCTAGTGGCATGGGTTAGCTCGGATTATTGACCACCTCAGATCAGAACTGTGTCAACAGATATGGCCAGGTAAGTGAGACCGGTGGAAGGAATATGCCATTAACTCGTACAAGAATGCATTCAGGTCGAGTAGCTTCCAATTAAAAACCAGTCGGTCGTATGTGCCAAACTTACCTTAGACACCAAATTGTTGAGTCCAGAACCAATTGGGTTAGCCTACAATCCAGACTCTAACCTCTGAGCCTAATTAGGTCTTGCTTGATCGTGACTCGATCTTGACCCAGACTTAATCCTATTAGGCTGGTCAATTTAAGCATTGTTGATCCCATCTAACCAACTCTTGATTCGGTTTGATCAACCGCTTAGACCTAATTGAGCTACCCAAGCCCGAACCCAGTATTATGAATATGTCTTAGATCTAAAATTCTCAATTTTAGACCTAATTAATATTCCATAAACTTAATTCTTAATTAAGTAGGGTTCATAAACAAAATATGCACAATAAATCCTAGGGTTTCAGGATCTAGGGTTTTGCAGAAAGTAAGTTTTGTGTTTCTGATTAAGGACGAACACGCAGCACCCCTACACATCATAAGAACACCCCATCGAATGGGAAGAGAGGGCCTTTAAACCCTTCTTCGTTCTTATGACCGGACGGCCAAGAGGAACGCCTTAATCAGGAACATTCAATACTACAAAACAGTTTTAGATCTATATCATATATCTCATATACAAATTAGATCTAATCATGGCATATTTTGCATACATCTCATGTATCAAATCATGCATATTTTCAGATCTAAATTATCTCATAATAATCTAAAAAATTAGATTTAAATTGATCTAATCAAAATAAATTCTAATCTAGACAATTATGTAGAACTATTCTACAACTAGTCTAGACATGCATCAATCATATCTCATATGATATTTAAAATTAAATAATTTTTATTTGCTATTTTTTAGATGTTATTATAACACTTATAATATCAAAAAATAGTAAATAAATAGATCTAAAATATGATTTAATCAGAATTAAATCAAAACATGCAAGACTATTCTATAGAACTATTCTATTCTTAGAACTAGTCATGCATATCTTTCTAATCTTAGATCCAAATCATTTAATTTTAATTTTTTCTGATTTCAGATCTGATCACATCTCATGTGACATCTAAAATCACTTTATTTTCTAATTAAAATAAATTTAAAATCAGATCTAAATAATTTTAGAACCATGGCTCTGATACCAGTTGAAGGAAAATCCTGATTTTTCCGGTCCAGGTTCGTTCAGATCTGATCAGATCAAGAGATATATTTCAAAAATTTTTTCTTTGATCTAATCAGATCTTGATATATTTTAGATCTGAATTCTTATTATTTTAATAAATAAAATAAAATAAGATAAATTAAATCAAATTTAATTTACCTGATTTGGGTAATCCTATTACCCTGTTGATGATCCTGATTGCAGCGGAAGGTTCTGGATCTAGCCACGCAAGCGCCTGGCCTCTACCGGTATCCACTCGGGTTGGATCTGGAGATCCTCTTCTTCTCTATCACACCTCCAAAAATTAGATCTGGATCTGATCTGGAGGATCTTCAAAACTCTTTTGAAGATCAGCAGTCGTCCTTTGCAGCAGCGCAGCCTTCTTGCTTTTGATCGCCTTTCCTTGATCTGAATCGCACCAACCTAAATCCAAAACTCCTTTTGGACGTGGAGAGCAAGGGGAGAAGAGACTATGGCATGGAGAAGGAGGGGAGAGGCAGCCTTGGGGCGTGGGATCTCAATTGCATTCAGAATCTAGAGTTGGGCGCAGGGTCTTATTTATAGACTAGCTTGTGATCCAACTCCTCTTCCTCCCAACCAATCACAACCCTTTGTGAAATCAGATCTAAATCTGATTGGTGGGAATAGAGTCCCCTGGATTCCTCCTTAGAGGGTGCCTAAGACCAGTCAAAGTTGGTTCTTAGTAGAACTCTAATTGGAATCCAAAAGGGAGATGGAGTCCTTGTCCAACAAGGACTCCTAGGCGCCTCCTAACTTGGGCTCACGCCACCCTTGGCGTGCGCCCTTCTCCTTGCCAGGTTCTGGCAGGGGGACAGGCCCCCACCAGCTCTCCAATAGGTGCATGACATGTGGTCAAAAGTCAAAGTGTCAATGGTCAACGTTTGACCAGTCAAAGGTAGACTTTTGACCAAAGTCAAAGAACAAGAAATGGCAGGTGACCAAAAATGGCAGGTAATGTCTTACAAAATAAGACAACCTTTTCTGACTTGGACAACCTCCAGTCAGACCATATGAAGGCCTCTGATTGAGCACAAACTCCTTTGGCTCAGTCAGGACAACTTATTTATGATAGTAAAAGAAGAACGTTAGGTTCAATCGAGTGCTAGCACGATTTCCTTGAACCTAATTGAATCTCATTCAGATCAATTGAACTAGATCAGTTCAATTGATGATCACCAGATTCAAACCCTTGTTTGTGTGACCCAGTTAGGTTCAGTTCTGTATGGTAATGGGATATGTCATGATCTCTATCATCGACATCATCGAAACTCCTTTCGATGGATCAGAACTCTTCTGATTCGAACAGCTAGAATGATCGATCATCTAAATCATTCTAATTGCTCCCAAAATCCACCAGTGACACCTAGCAGTATATGGTGGCAACCCATCAGAGCTGAATGCGAACCTCTTGGTGCAGCTACCTGTGTGATTAAGTTCTTCTATCTTGAGCCCCGATCAGATTAGGGTTAAGGTGAACTCGTCAAACCCTAGTCTCTGTCATATGATGTAATCATTCGATTCGAGTCCAATGTGAAAATCTAAATAGAAACTCTTTCTATTATTTCACTCTGCCATGGCCATGGGCTTTCTGGACTTGATTCTCATGATCATCATAGGGCTGCTCCTCTACCACCGAGGTAGATAGATTCCATCTTGATGCAATCCAGTTCCTACAATGAACATGCTATAGCCAACATACACCTCAGGGTTCCATATGGCTAGGAGACCGAGTAATGGTGTAGTCAAACTATAACACCCTCAAGGTGAACTGCCGATGCATCTCAGGTCAAAGAACCAGACACACTACTGCAGCATCGAGTCAGTCATTGACGAGAAGGTAGACTTCCTAATGACTACTCGAGGTGGTCACGCTCAGTGCCCTCGTTCTCTAACGAGTACCTGTACTCTCGCTCCGGTGTCTCCACACCGTAGACTCAAGACTCATCTACTAAAGAGAAGCGATCGTACACCAACCTTCCGGATCAATCACCATCCTCGTGATGATCCTATGGTTGGGAGCTGTTTATAAGTTAATAATGATTATTCATGTCTTAAATTTTCAACTCTTGAAAATATGAATTATCATTACCATTAACTCAAAGGATGTATCACAGACACTAAATACACAGGTGTGATAGAAAATAACCCATTTCATTAATTATAGTCAAAATTATAATTTTGCCCCTAGAAGTGTATTACAAGTGTCAGCCAATTCTGGCTTCTAGGGCACATATATCTAACATTGATTGGCTATGGTGTGTGATGTGGTCGGTCTACGCGATCCATGGGAATAGTAATTACACGATCGGATGGCTGCGGTTGATTGCGGTCATGATCGAACGGTGGTGGTTATTTTCGGATTTGATTCAAATTCTATTAGCGATCTGGCGCGATCCGATGATCAAAAAATCAAGTGATGAAGATCCAACGATCCTGAATGCTATCCTATGTGTATAGTGTCTGTGATCTGATAAATATCATAAATTCACCAATAAAAGTATTAATTTATCAATTAATTGATATTAATTTTTAAAATTAATAATCAATTTATATATAATTTTTGAAAAATTCATATTTTTATTAATTAAAAAATTAATTAAAAAATAATAAAAATTAATAAAAATTAAAAAATAAAATTTTATTATCAATAGAAAGAGCTCATTTTTCTGATCACAACGAAATAAATTTTAAGTAAAACGGATGATTTATGAAAACGCCAGAAGCCGAGCCACCAAGCCAAGCCGAGCCATTTCCTCCATCAACCGCCAGCTGCGCAATCAGACAGCCAAAATTTAATCCGACCTGATCTGGGTCGGCCGGTCCATACTCATCCGATTTTGTTTGCGGTCATGACGGCTTTTGCTTCCGAATTTTATTCAGACCGTTGGATTTCTATTTATGGCCAGATTTCATCTAGAATAGACCCGATAGAATCCGATTTTGATGATTTTTGGACATCTAGAACTTCTTTTAATCCAATTTTTATTTAGATTTCTTTATATTTTGATGATCAAAGAATTTCTTAGTCCCACATTGCCCAGAAGCAAACTCTCCAGCCCTCCTAGCTCTATAAAAAGGACCCCAGGCCTCCAGAAATCAACATCTCTGATCAAGATGAAGCTTTGGTACAGGGCAAAGCCAGGCTATGGGTTAAAGGCTGCTTTAAAACAACGGATGCCGAGAATAAGAGCTGGGCTTCTACACCATCTTTCTGCCAATGTCAATCCAACATTAGAGATCAGCTTGTTTTAATTTCTTCTTTTTATGTATTTAAATTATAAAATTTTAATTAATGCAATATTTATTTTTATGTTCTTTAATTTTATGCTCTTTATTTTTATTGCAATATAATTTCTATATTTTAATTATTATTTTTTTTATTTTTCTACAAGTAGATGCTAAGATCTAACTAGTAGATCTTAGTACCAAGTTTACTTTTCTGCATAATTTATTTTTCACTTCGCAATTTTAATTTTCGACTTCAAAATCTATTTTTAATTTTTTTTATATTTTTTTAAAAAAATTAAAGATTTTAAATATAAAAATACTATCTTTCCTATGGATTCGACCCGACTCACTACTATCTATGCATTTTTAATTATTTTTAGAAGTCGGATTAAACTGATTAACACGGTGTCTTAACGACAACATCGCATTCCTATCAAATTTTTGGCGTCGTTGTCGGGGATGAAATAGATACTATTTTTTCTTTGATTTCTTTGATTTTTTTTATAAATTAATTGTAAATATTTTTTTTAAATATTACTCACTAATTTTTTTTATTTATTTATTTTGTAGAAAAAAAGAGAAAAGGAAGAAAGCATCTAATTTTGGTGAGATCAATCCTAACCCTAGTCCTCTTTTCTTTTTATTTATTTATTTACTTATTTTATTTTTAAATTAATTTAAAAAATATCCATTTAAACATAATTGAAGTCTCATGATAAGATTAGAAATCCTAACTGCTTAGAACATGCATCATATTATTTTTATTTTTATTTTTTTTTGGTGATTACTGGAGGCAAGGTAAGTCTTTCAGAATTCAATTAGTTGCATGCATCTAGTTTAAATTGCATAGAACCCTTTGATTAAAAATTTTTTGTGCATATTCATATTAAATCAACTTAAGGGCATAATCCAATTAAACAAGATAAGGTGGGGATTTGATCACCCTTTCTTGGCCTACAAACAATCAACCAGCATCCTGCATTGACCTAAGCCTTTAATTTTAAAATCAATTAGACATCAGCCTTAGAAACTCGAGCTCAATAGGACAAGAAACCCTAAGAGTTGAACCAGGTTAGGATTAGTCAATTTGACTAGTGTCTAGGAAAGTGATTCAAAGACGACTGGGCCCAAAGGAAGGTGGTTTCTAATTGATTCCGTTAGCTTACCTAGCCAAGCATAATTGGTGTCTAAGGCAAGTAACAGGGGGACTCCCACCGATCTTACACTTACTTGGCTAGTTGATTGGCTAATCTTATACTTGGAGGGCTTGAAGGTGACCTTGGCAGTTAGGAGCTGTCTAGATTTAGGATAATCTTTAGTCAGAATTGATTGATCAACTTGATTGCTAACCAACATCAAATCTAATTAAACCTAATTTTTTTCGCTCTTTTTAGTTCTAGGACTCCTTAGGACCTCTTCTTTAGAACTCTTCTTTCTTTTTTCTTCTTTCTCCTATAAAAATAAAATAAAATAAAAATTAAATTTAACTAACTAAAAAAATATTAAAAATAATAATTAAATTAAATTAAATTAATAAATAAAATAATTAATATAATAAAATAATAAAAAATATAAAAAAATTCTAAATTTCTTTTTTGAACAACACGATAGAGTTGCACTAGTGCATGCATGGTAGAAAATCGCTTTACCTGATCTAGTTGAATCCAACCATAAAATTAAAAGACTGAATTATATTAAACCCGATAACCAAATGGCTGAAAATTTTAGAGAACCACCTAAGTAGATGAAAGAATACTTTATTCCTTCTACCTATAACCCATCGACTTGTATCCAATTATCTGAAATTCATGCTATCCACTATGAGATCAAGCTGATTACAATTCAGATGCTTCCATCTTTCTATGGAAACATCAATGAAGATCCTTATAAACATCTGGATGAATTCTTAGAAATATTCTCTATGGTGAGAATTCAAAATTTAACTAATGATGCCCTTAGACTAATTTTATTTTTCTTATCATTAAAAGACAAAGCCAAGTACTGGCTTGGGATAATAGAGAGATCAATTAAAACTTGGGCTGACTTGTAAAATAAATTTCTTAAAAAATTTTACCCTATAGGCCGAACCAATACTATGAGGCGAGTTATCACTAGATTTGCTCAGCTTCCAGGGGAACAGATTCACGAGTCATGGGAGAGACTTAAGAAACTTCTTAAAAAATGCCCACACCATGGTTTATCTAAGTGGCAAATAGTTCAAGCTTTCTATGAGAGTTTAGGAGACCAATACAGACAGATAGTAGATGCATCCTGTGGAGGTGCATTCATGAACAAGAGTGAGGATGAAGCCTATACCTTATTTGAAATCCTGAGTGAAAACTTAATTAACCATGCTTCGTTGTCTTTCCACCAAACCTGGGCAGGGATCCATGAATTTAAACATCTAGAATCTAGTCATAAGACTGATTTAAATTTGATAAATAAAGTGGACTTTCTTGCTCAAAAATTAGATCAAGTCCTAACTCTAGGTCAACAATCTCTTGCACAATTCACATCATCTTCTAATTATCAGAAGATTTGTTCAATCTGTGCTAGCCCAATCCATCATATGAGTGAATATCCTATGACTGCACAATTTTCATCTTTTATCTAAGAACAAGTCCAAGCTGCTAAAGGCTACTCCAAGTCGGTTAATGATCCATTTTCAAATTCATATAATCTAAATTGGAGCAACCACCATAATTTTTCTTTGACATCTCAACAGACTCAGGCTCAGACCCAAATTTTATCGATACAAAATTATCAAAATAGATCCCAATACCAAAATTATGCCTATAACAGAGGTCAGCCTAGTAAGCCTTTCCAACCACCATATCATAATCAGCCCTCATAGCCATTCCTCAATAGACCAATCTAGCTGATGATAGATTTAACCAACTTCAATAATTGATTCTGACTCAACAGCAATCTATCGCCAGACTAGAAGCACAAATAGGATAATTAGTTGAGTCTAACATGAGGAGAGAACTAGATCAACTACCAAACCTACCAATTTTAAACAACCCACCTAATATCCATCATGCATTTGAGCCTTAAAAAAGTCATCTCCTGACTTGATACTTTGCTGTGCGACTCTCTTCACTAAATAACTCTTGCAGGTGAGCCAACATATGGCAAGTAGTCTTGATGTCCTCATGTTGGCGTTGAAGCTTATCAGACATCGAGCCCAACATATAGTACCTAGCTTTATTATCTTCGTTCATCCATTTTTTTAGAGATGCTCTCTATTCAATAAATGGACGTGCTGGTAAGGTAGGAGGTCCTGGACCAATACATGAGTCAGCTTTTCGGAACCCAAAACTATTTTGAAGTTTTGGAGCCAATCCTTGTAATTGGATCTAGTCAGTCTATGGGTGTTTTGGATTTGGACTAGTAGATTTGATGCAGACATTTTTTTATAGAGAGTCAAAGTTTCTAATTAAATTTTATAATTAAATTTGATTAATTTATTTAAAAATTTTATTTTTAAACAAATTTTAGCTTTCACTATTTTTTCGAATCCCTTTACTTTCTTGACAGAGATACGAAAATCTCCACGATCATAGACTTCTAGTGGGCGGTGCGATCTTACTGATTGGCTCACCACCTCACCTAACAGTTATTGATGATAGGTTAACCGATGAGTGGATAACTCTCTTGTCTAATAATTCTCTAATCATGGTGCATCCAAAGCTGATTTCTAATTCATGAAGTTCACTATGCTTAGAATATTGCTCCAATCTTTAGTTAAGTCAGACCCATCATTTGCATAAATTGAATTTTTGATTGGATCCCTTACCGTTTCCAGAATATTGAGTCTAACCCATCCTTCAACCTATAATATCCAATGTCCAATAAATATGGTTGCATCTTTTCGATGCAACTGAACCACCGTAACCAACCGAGAAAAATCAATCCTAAAAAGGGCTCGCACATTTATATTGGTGGAAGATCTATGACTTAATATTTTTTAGAAAGATTAATTTAGGTTTCTTAGACAAGACTTGACTTAGCTATAATAATTATGACTAACCTAGTGGCATGGGTTAGCTTGAATCATTAGCCATCTCAAATCTGAGCTGGATTAACCTAAATGGCTAGGTAAGTGTGATCGATGAAAGGGATATGCCATTAACTCGATAAGAATGCATTTAGATCGAGTAGCTCCCAATTAAAAATCAATCGATCATATTTGCCAAACTTACCTTAAAAACCAAATTGTCAAACTAGAATCGATTGGATGAGCTTGCAATCCAAGCTTGAATCACGGAGCCAAATTAGGTCTTGACTTAATCGACTACATGTGATTGTAAGTTGATCTTGACGTAGACTTAATCTTATTGGGTTGGTCAATTCTAAGCACTCTTGATCTTACCTAACTAACTCTTAATTCGGTTTGATCAACTGCTAGATCTAATTGAGCTATCCATACCCGAATCCAATTTTATGAAGGTATCTTAGATCTAAAATTCATAATTTTAGATCTAATTATTTTTATAATCTTAATTTTTAATTAAGTTTGAGTTCATAAATAAAACATGCATAAAAAATCCTAGGGTTTTAGGATCTAGGGTTTTGCAGAAATTAAGTTTTGAATTTCTGATTAGAGTCAAACAGGCAGCACTCCTATATGCTATAAGAGCATCCCATTGAATGAAAAGAGAGGACCTTTAAATCCTTCTTACTCTTATGATCGGATGGCCAAGAAAAATGCTCTAATCAAAAATAATAACTATGCTACAAAACTAATAGATCTATAACATATATCATATATAAAATTATAGATCTAATTATGCATGCTTTGTATACATCTCATGTATCAACAAGTAAACTAAATATGCATATTTTCATATCTGATAAATCTCATATATCATCTAAAAAATAAAATTTTAAATGATCTAATCATATAAAATTTTATTCTAGATAATCATAGAATAATTCGACAAACTAGTCTAGACATGCATCCATCATATCATATATGAAAATTAAATTTTAATTTTTTAATTTTAGATCTGATTACATCTAATGTGACATCTAAAATTCTTAATATTAGATCATTGAATAAAATAAAAATTAGATCTAAGGTAGATCTGAAGAACTGCTAATGCAGCTCTGATACTAGCTCTAAGTGAGTCTTTATTCTCTTTGGCCTCGGTAGCTGCTCCTTTATTTTTATCAGTATTTGAATCTTAGGAGTGTTTAGGGAAGAATAATTATAGAATCTTCGAAAAGAAAAGTTCCACTGCATCTTTCGATCCATGCTTCTTTACCGATGAGCTCGAGGTGGAGTTCAGAACTCATCTACGCTTAGAAGGGATTCTGGAGTGCAGCTGAACTTCACTCAATTTTTCTACAATTATGGGCTTGCTAGGTTCACCTGCTTGCCACTTTCGTGTGGCCTCATCATCCTTCAGTTTGAAGGCTTCTTCTGCTCGAGCGTAGCCTTCGGCCTAAGCCAGCATGTTGGTAAACTTTTAAGGATACTTCTTCTCCAGGAAGAAAAGGAGATCATTCTTCTGGAGGCTATCCTTTAGTACGGCTATAGCAATAGATTGGTCTAAATTTTGAACTTCCAAAGCAGCAGCATTGAAATGACTAACATAAACCTGGATGGACTCTTCTTCCTTTTGCTTAATATTGACGAGAAAGTCTGAACCTCATCTCTAGGGCTGGTTGTTAATGAAATGAGTCACAAATTGATAGCTCAGTTGGTCAAAAGAAAGATGGTACCCAATTTGAGGCTCGAGTACTAATTTCTTGCTACTCCTTTCAATGTAGAGGGGAAGGCTCGGCATAGGATGGCGTCAGACGCACTGTGGAGTAGCATCATAGTTCTGAAGGCTTCGAGGTGATCGACTAGATTTGAGATCCTGTCGTAACTCTTAAATTAAAAAAGTTTGAAGTTCGACGGGACAAGCTCCTATATGATACGGATAGAAAATGGAGGATCGGTGTAGATATCATCATGACGAGCAGGAATAACGTGGTGGAGTTTCTTGATCCACCGGTTTATTTTTTAAAGCTTCTAATTAAGAATATCATCTTGATTATGGATCTCAAAGTATGACTGGCTGGAGGGGGTAGAGATCTTTCAGGGGTGGAATCATGATTAGAACAATGGCTCTCTGCCCTTAGCTTTCTTTTTTCAGGGATCATCGGTCGACTTGCTCCGATGGGCCTTTCTTACATCGAATCTTGGTATGCCGACGAGAGTCTTTCTAGTTGAACCAATACTGGAGGCTGTTGTATGAACTGCACTACTTCAATAAGGCCCTTAACCTATTACACTAGCAGGTTAAACTGCTCTAGATCCACTATAGCTGCTGGTGGAGGTTGAGGTGCCGGCGATGAAGTCATAGTAGGCTGATCTGGATGGGATCTTGTAGCAGAGGTGGTGGATCATCGAGTTGAAGCTTTTTGGGGTGGCATCTTGTCGGAACAAGGAGAGATCATAAGAAAATGAAGCAAAAATGAGGGAGAAGATGAACTCGATTGGGTACTCCTTTAAGAACAAGGGCACAACAAGCACCCCTCCTTCTAGCGCCAATTCTATTGGTGTAGAAAATAGTGTTGATGCCGAAGTTTGCTGGAGCTAGAGAAGACAAGGCTGTCGATGAGATCTGCAAGATAAAGTTCAGACTGAAGGTGGGTGGCTCTGATAGGATCTTTCGACGGTCATGTTAGTTTTCTGACCAATAAGAATGGAGTACTCAAGAGAATATAAGTGAAGATGAGAGCTTAGAGAGAAAAACGTATCTGAAGGATTCTTTATATAGATGAAGTCTGTAATAGAATGAAAGTAACAATCATAATAGAATGTCAGTTGACCGTTCGACTATATGAAGTTTGTTATGGAGAGTGGGCTATCATTTATCGTGACTTGTAGGTGGTTGAGTTTTATTTGATAAAGTTTGGATGGAAGGTTAGAGACTTCTGTATCTATTAGCGAGTTGTTCGTGTTGGGATGGAGAATTCGAAGTTGAATTGGTCGAACTTGAAGATTGACTTTTAAATAGCGAAAGATGGACCTGCGATTGGTTAAATTCTATCAGTGCTGTCTTTGATAGCTTTGAGGAGCTCAGCTGCCATTAAGATTGGTCGAGAGCGGATATCAACATTTAGGCTGGAGATTAGAGAGAGAGGATAGTGGGTTCTTTACTGAGGACCGCGGTCAGAATTTCTTGGAGAAGTTTGACTAGAAGTCAAGATAGGTGACTACTAAGACTCGTGGCTATTTGCTGGCACTATTCTGACTGCTCCTGAAAGTTCGACTGCTTTTAAGGTCGGCTGCCATTCATAAGATGGAGTAGAAAAATTCGACTGAAGAAGAATTCAGCTGAATGAAGTTTGACCAAAAAGAAATTTGGCTGGCTAGAGTCCTTGATATGAAATTGGTGAGATACACTATCATCCGTAGCGAGAAAATTCGGCTACCTTTGAGATCGGCTGGCTAACAAAGTCGGGCTGTACTGAGATTTAATACTCGATGGAGTTCTGCCAATACTAAGATCAAAGTCGGTTGGTTAATAATTTTTTTCACTATTCAAGTTCATCCAGATGAAGTTCATCGTGCTTTTGGAGTGTTCTACAATCATTGGAAGAGAGTTGATGATTGCAATTGAAAAGATCGTTTCGCATACATGGACTGAAGGTTGGCCTCTTTCAATTAGGTTGGAGTAAGAGAATAGCTTGGTTGGAGTAAGAGAATAGTCGTTATGATTCTAGCTGAAGTCATACCAAGATCGGACATCCTACTGGACTTCGGTGGGAGCTATTTTATCTCCAACAGTCATAAATCAACAAGTTCACCTATACTTGCTCGTAGTTTCTCCAGCTTTTCATAGTATTCAATGATTTAATTTTTCAAAAGAAAATAATAACTTGATTTTAAAATAACAATTTTACTTTCGAATTCTAAATGTTACAACCAAACTCTACACTTCCATATCCAAGAAAATGCATGGCCTTAACTTATCATGGAGCTTGGTTTGTTAACTTTTTAATATATGAATAAATGTTTTGCAACCGAACACCCTCAAATGTTTGGAGGGCACATTTTAAAGTTGTTTACACCATAAATAGACCAACGACTATGATCTAAAGGTTGATACACTAAGAGAGAAGCAAGCCGAAGTACCAAAGATGTAGACTGAGTGAATGTGATGTAGATTGAGATAAGTAAAGCTATCAGTTTTGGATAAGAAGGATGGTGATTGTCATGCATTGTAGACTATATGGTGTAAACTAACAAGTAGCTAAACCTGTCTTTCCACTACCTAGAACAAGGGGGGAGTGAGATAGTTATACCTATCTTACCAATGCTTTTCAAGAACTTGTAATCAAAGCATGAACATTTTTATGCTCAATATACTTATTTTAAGATTTTATTGCCTTAAACTTCAAAAATTTAAATCTAAATTCTTCTGCCTAAATTTAGAGCATAGTCATTTATACTTAGAAGACCTAAGTGCATTTTTTATCGCCATAAATCTTCCTAATTAGTGACTAACAAGTGATGGAGACATGTTCATCTTTTAAATTTTAACTTTTATGATGTGTGTTGAGAGAAAGCAACATCTCATAGATGGATATTGTTCCCTTGTATGCATATTTGTTCTATTATGTAAGTTGAAAAACATACATCCAACCATGTGGCTTTTGGTCGGTGCACTTACATTGTTCTTTATGTATGTGTGTTACCAAAAAAAGGTAAGTAACTTTAAGAGGCAATGGTTGAAGAAATATGGAGTTTGTTTGGAAGAACAATTAGGAGATATACTTGATGAAATAAAGAATATCAGATTCTATTATTTTATATGTCCATACTTGACCAAAAGAGTAGGAATATAATACTTACAAATTTTTATATATTTAATTTTTTTAATTTTATTTTAAATTAGTTTACTTATGTTGGAAAATGATTAAGTATCGACCTTGATTTTGATTTTGAAAATTTTGTGCCTGCCAACTTAAGTTAAATATTCATTTTTCCCAATCTTTTGTCCACTCATACTAAAATTCAAATGACAAAGTATATAAATATTCTATTATTATACTAAATTTCAATTCTCATCAATTCAGGTCCGATCTTGCATAAATAATTTGCAATTATACATACTCTTTAGAAAAATTGCTCAATACAATATTAAAACAAAATGTAGCATCATCATATGATTCTAATGCTTCAATTGCCAATACTGATTGAACTGAGTCTTCAATAACTGAATCCACAAAATAGTGTAGACAACTTCTCTTGACCCTATAATTTCAAAAATTTCTAATCTCCCATCACCTTCCAAAAAACTGAATAATTTGGTTTTGATTTATATTCCCTAGAACATGATCTTGGATTGTTTCGCATAGAATGGATTATCTTCAAGTTTAAGGGGACATAATACAACATGCTTCCATCAAAGGTAAGCAATATCAATATATATCGCCTGGGTACCCACATTTTGGTTCCAAAAAGCATCCTCTGTCAGTCCAACAATCTAGGTTTAAGAATATTTCCTCATAACTTGGGTATTCTCCTTCCAAAATTACAGCTTTTTACTTCCATGTTATTTATTTGGTACTAATCAATCCTAGCATCTTGGACAATTTGTATTTCTTTTTAAGGACTTGACAACTAGAAAATGATTAATCATGTTAAAAGTCAATGTCATATACAAATATATTCTATAGTAATTAGAGTAAGGGAAGATAGTATGAAATATATCATATATAATATATTTGAGCCTACCTTTATTTCGTCTTATTTCATTTTTATTCCTGGATCCCAAAAAATATAGACCAGCAACTTATTTTAACCACAACAAAAGCATAATAATAGTAATAAATTATCAAGAAACAAAATTTAGAACATATTTGGTTTGCGATCGAAATCGGAATAGATAGGAATGATAATTAGAATAGCCATATTTTTTGATATATTTGATTCATGACTATAATTAAAATTAAAATTAAAATAAAATTTGAATAATAGAAGAGAGTAATGTTTGGATTTTAGCAGGATGAGACATTCTAATTTCATCCCTATGAAATTAGAATACAAATGAGATTTTTTTTTAATCAAATTGTTAAAATAAAAGCTATTTTTATTTTTTTTTCAATATCCAATTTTTTTCAACCAAACATATCCTTAAATCAAAAATTGGGAGGGAGAGAGTAGTGAATGGCCTTACCAACGGATTGTCGGACAGGAGGGTCCAGACATTTGGTTGGATGGAGATTGGGGAGAGCCTGATAGACCCGTAGCATTGGAAAGAAAGGATGAGGAATAGGAAAATATGGGTGTCTTATAAGGGGGAAGGGGTGATTTTATCACCTTATTTACAATGGCCATCTTCATATATAAACAGTGGCCATTAACTATTGTGTTTGCGTTTTCCAGGGGAAAAAAAAAGCTTTCGTGTTTGTGTCAACTTAATCTAAAGTGTTATATGGAATTATTTTATAGGATTATTTGGGTAATGTGACCAGGCCGTTATTGAGCTATGCCCAGTTGGGTTACTGCCTTACGGCGTCCGAGTAACCCAAATCCAACGGCGGTAATTGAGCCTCACCCTAACGACGGCGCTCTGGATCAGGATCAATTTAGAGATCCGCCCAAACCCTAGTATATATCGGCGAGGCCTCGCATTCTGGGTCCGGTTCTCTCGCCGTCTTCTTCTTCCCGCCGAGCTCTCGGTAGGTCTCCTTCGGCTTCGGCCTTCCCTTCGCATCGCAAGCAATCCCTTTCGTTTCTCCTCGTCCTCGAATGTAGAAACTTTAGCACTTTTGATTCTTTTTTTCTCCAATGCGTTCTCTTCTTTTCTTTTTAGCTTCAATTTTTTACCTATTTTCGCGGAGTTCATCTTTTCTGTGATTTTCATGATTAATTTGTTGTTTTCCAAGCAAGTTTGGTTGTTGATGTATATATATGATGGACGATTTTCTTCAGTTACTCAAGATCTGATCTCTTTGTTTGAAGGAAAGACTGAGCGTAGCAGTGGAAGCAAAAGAAATCCGTCGGAACCATGAGGTACTGCTTATTGAGATTCACATTTTGCTACGACCTTGATGTTTGATATCTATCCATTTTCCTTTTAATTCTTTAGTCTGCTCTTATTCTTTGTTTGTCTTCTAATAAATGTATTTTTTTTTTTTTTTTGAAATGTTATTTTCTTTTGGATAAATACCCATGCCCAGATTTTAGTATGCGGTGAGTGTGTGATGTATTGTATCTGACCTTTGATGTCGATCATAATCACTAGGTCCTTTTTCAACATTAGGTCATTTGTTCAGTTATCGCAACAGGATCACTTTATTTATTTTTTTATTTATTCAGATTTATTGGCTGGTTTTCGCAAATTTCAATATTTTTTTAAAGTCAAAGACGGATTGGTTTTTGGTAGAAAAGTTGCTTTCTTTTTTTTTTTTATTATTACCTGGTAGGAGAAACGGCATGGGTTGATGATGTAATGCAAAAGCTTTGTTGGTTCTGAAGCATTTTTTTGGATCTCAACTTCAATAGTTACCCTCGTCTGTTGTTGCCTGTATGGTCTGTTAATGATGCAATATTTTCTGTAGATTATATCTAGTATTTGCAATACGGTCAATGAATTATGATGATTAACAATCTCAACTCTTTAGGCTAAAGATTTATGAAGCCTTTTCTGGCATCAATCTGCACTAAAAGGACACATCTGTTCTGATTTGTTGTAGCTTTGTATTCTATTTCAACAGCTTCTGTCCCATGTAGCTCTAGTATTCTATTTCTTTGGTCTTGATTCTTTGCTTCTCTTCTCTAGTTTGGTGTAATTTCTGTATACTCATTTCTCTGTTTAGCAGCCACACCTTGCACCCTCTTTTATTGCTTGTCTTTTTGAAGCATGCAATATTATGCCTTGTTATTGTTTGATGAAAATTTCTTTTGTTTCTTAAATATGCTATTGGTGAATGACACTACTATGATTCGTTTATTAAAACCTTAGTAATTCATAATGATTATGAAATGACCTTATTCTGGCTTTCAGAATTTTCTGAGCAGAAAAATCCAATAATGAAATATAAAACTGACTATCTGTTTGCTTCACCACTTCTACAGCAAGTTACAGAGTGATGTTTTGAGGGAAGCAATCTCTCAGATCGCAAATGATTCTCGGGAGAAGAAGCGCAATTTTACTGAAACCATTGAGCTACAGATTGGACTAAAAAACTATGACCCTCAAAAGGATAAGCGTTTCAGTGGATCTGTGAAGTTACCTCATATCCCTCGTCCAAAAATGAAGGTCTGCATGCTTGGTGATGCTCAGCATGTTGAGGAGGTAAAATATGTCGGTGCTTGTATGCATAGGTTTATAGAATTATTATCTAGTTACATTAGGTTATTTAAAGGAAATCATTTTAAGGTAGCTCTGCCCCATGTGATTTTTGATTCATGTATTTCGCTTCAGTTATCAACTATGCTCAGTGGCAAAGCTTGTTTCATTAACTAAGTTTGCATTCTCTGTGACTTGTAAACTATATCTGCATTATATCTGTTGATCCCAATGTGCCAAAATGAAAACATCTGGCAGCTTATGTTTTCATTAACTCCAATTTGCAGCAACAAAAGATTGTACTAATGCTTGATTATGTCTTCTGCAGGCAGAGAAAATAGGGCTTGACTATATGGATGTTGAAGCACTAAAAAAAATGAACAAAAATAAGAAGCTGGTCAAAAAGCTTGCTAAGAAGTACCATGCTTTCCTAGCATCAGAGGCAATCATTAAGCAGATTCCTCGCCTTCTTGGTCCTGGTCTCAACAAAGCAGGCAAGCATTTCCATTCATTTCTATGTTAGAGTTTTGCTGGAAGCAATTTGACATAGGTTGACCTTGAATGCTGATGCCTAAAAGTTTCATAAATTGCATATATAAAGTAATCTTGCGCTTGTTCCTTTTCTTTCGGAAAACTCTCTTGACAAATTTGCTGCACCTTTCAGAAGATTTATTTATGGCACAAACTTGTGTAAAAAGATAACTTTCAATCATACCAAAATATGGGGGCAGATGCTAAAGAATATTATTTTGTTTTGGCACCATTTCCAGTGATATAGTATGATACTGTATCCATTTATAGATCCCTTTCTATAAGATATATTGATGAGAAATCAATTCTCTTGGGTGGACCTATATATCTGTCTGGTTAGTAATGCCTAGTGAAAAGTTACATAACATTTTTCTGCTAATGGACATGCAATCAGTATATAAAATTCTATTGGCAAATGCTTGCTTAGTCCTAGTCCCAGGATTAAATGGAAAAGAGGCATGAGAAGCATCAGACTTCATGTACCATTTAATATTAGAAGTCAATTCTCTGGTGGTAAATTGTAATCTTTACTATGGTGAGCTTGGTTATACTAGTTTTGTATCAAACTATAATATCATGTAACTCACCATATCAATGTACAATATGTTCTTTTCACACTATTCGTTTGAAAAATATTATTTCTTTCAAAACCTAACCACCAAGTTTCTCTAGCCACCTGAATCATGAATAAAATAATTGACCCTTTCTATTTTGCGATTTCTTACATATTAACATGCTGTGCATTCTAAACTTATGATGCTTTTGTTTCTCATATGCATTCTTGACATTTTCTCTTGCAGGGAAGTTTCCCACGTTGGTGACTCATCAAGAATCCCTGGAGGCAAAAGTTAATGAGACAAAAGCTATGGTGAAATTTCAGCTCAAGAAGGTTCTATGCATGGGTGTTGCTGTGGGTAACTGTTCAATGGAGGAAAAGCAGATTTTTCAGAATGTGCAACTCAGTGTCAACTTTCTTGTATCATTGTTGAAAAAGAACTGGCAAAATGTAGGTTCACCCTGTCAAATCTTTTGTTGATTTCCATATTCCTAGATTGTTTACATTTTGCATGTGTTTCTTTCGACTTTTGTTCAAAATAGATTTAACACATCACCACTCCTATTCTGGTATGGAAGAATTTAACTGCTTGTTAATGCCATATATAACATATTTACATATTCTGATGTTCCTTCTTTCTGTAAACTCTAGGACTTATATATAAAGAATTAAAGAAATATGTATATTTATAATTTCTATGGTGTTTATTGCACCTTGATATAGAGTTAATTGAATATTATAGTTGTTTAGCTTAAGCTTTTCTATGATGTGAATTAGATAACCAAGAAAACTATCTAAAAATACTGATTTTCTTGAGCATGTATGTGTTCTGATTTAATAGCCTTTCTCTTGTACATTCAAGTCTAGCATGGCTTTATGGAAGATCCACTAGGTTGCCTGCTTCTATGGCTGCAAGATCTAGATAACATGTACCTAGGATGCGGACCTTCATGTCTGTAGCCCAGGGCACGCTATTTGGATTATTTTATAACATGGGCTTGTGTATATTTATGCAATTGATCTAGTATTCGATGCATGGTGTACTGTACGGTTTTCTAACATTTCTCACTCCACCCTGCATTATTATAGGTGAGGTGTTTGTACCTGAAGAGCACCATGGGGAAGCCTTACCGAGTATTCTAAGCTGCTCTTTGCCTACATTGGTAATTTGCGGGACAAGATGTAGGGAATACTTGGTTTTCATTTTGTTTACTCGGGTCTTGTTAAATCCAAAAATTTTGTTCCTTTCGGTGCTAGTGACATTTTGGTGTTTGATAGCTTTTATGACTTTCTGATGGAATGCATTATCATGAATTTCAGTTCACTGGTTTTGATTCAAGAACAAAATGTAAGAATGTTCTCTTACTGTGATGTGGTAGTTTTGCCAGAAGGATATTAGAACTCTATTCTGTGTGATTTTTGTCCATTGTTTATCTTACATTACCAGGGGACTGGACTGAGGGCCACTTCATGGTCCACCATTTCTATTAACCGCGGTGCCGATGTGTTGAGTGTTTCCTTCTATTTTTTATTGTTTATAAAACAGGTTCCTGGACCAAGAAATTTTTACAAGGTATTTGAATATCCATGGATAGCTGCCAAACACTAACAGCGAAAGCTTTTGAGATCCTATTAATAATCATGGAAGAGTCTCCTTTAAGAATGATACCGTGGCTATGCAATCCATAGATTGGTTGCCTTTAAACCATCTCATGCAGATGGAGGTACTAAAGCTGCATTAGACTTTGGATCCTGCCAATAAAACTTGACCAGATTATTTCTCCAACCATTTACCATAAATCCCGGTAGGGAATGGATGGAATCAAGAGTGATGTCAATCAAAAGCTCCGCATGAAGACAATTCCAAGTTGATTTAGTCAAGCTGCTGATTGAGAATGTCCCACTGAGCCAATAAAAATTTATAAGGTAGCAGATGCCATATGTATTAGGATAGATCTATCAATTGCAGAACATAGATCACCCATTCGAGATCATGAGATATGGCATCACTTGTTGCAATGAAAAGATAGAAGAAGACAAATGAATACAATTATATACATGGTTCGGTCCAAGTGTTTATATCCATGAGACATGCAATGCTTCACTATTGAAAAAAAATAACAGAGAAGATACAATCTTAACTCACAAATCCTCTAAAACAACTGAGGAGATACAATCTTAACTCACAAACCCTCTCTCTCAATTCAGAAGCACTCGTCCATACAATTCTCTCATAGAAATCCCAAGAAGATCTCCTTTATAGATCTACCGGTCTAGGGTCCTCGACATACCTTGACACTCTATAATCCTCTCAGCCTCTACATCAAGCCCCAGCCTTTGTCCCTAGGCAACCCCACCATTTCAGAATACTCCCGACTTTCTTGATGATCTTGGCACTCCCTGAGACCCCTGGCGGTCCTTGAGACCTAGCGCTTGGTCTTTCTGAGAAGCCCCTGGCACTCTCTCTTGAGATATCCTCCTCAATTGCTGCACTGTCGAGCCTCTCTCAACTCCTCTCTCAACTCCCGTGCCTTAGGAAGACGCTACTGTAGCACTCCAGCGCTCCCTGCCTTGTCTCTACACTGTCTGAGAGATTTTTCCAAGATTTCTTCTATTTCTTAGGTTGGGAGGTCTTCTTATAAGCCCTAATTATTCCAACAGCCATCCGATCAGCTCTCGCATGCTCTCTTGGCCGCTAGATAGCGCAACAACTCCATAGACCCCATGAATAGATCTGGTCTATGAGTTAGGAGCTGTAGACCCCATCAAAAGGCTTTCACTCGCATGCTCGTGTGCTGTTCGCCATCATGCTGTTCACCTCCGTTGAGCCGGCTCGGTCCATAATTGAGTTGGCTCGACTGCACCTAGCCTGAGCACTACTTTCTGTTTGCCTAAGAGAGCCAGCTCGATCAACTCGATCTCATCCCAAGCTAGCTCGACTGCGTATTCGAGCCAGCCTGACTATATATTGGCTGATCTTTCTCGTGGCTCCTAAATCTCGTTCTTGGCTTATCGTAGACTGAATCTCGAGGCGCTAGATTTCTACAATCTCCATCTCGACTCGATATTCGATTTCACCTCAAATCTGAGAGTTTTCTGTTTAATACCAGCCCCATGTCCTGGGGTTATCGCCTACTACTCATGAATCGACAAACATGAGAGTCGAGCCAAACCGCTTGATCCCAAACTAAGTCTTGTGCTTGACCCACCATCTGAAGCTCCACCTCACATTGAGCTCCATTTGGCTTTTTCTTGCACATTAGAGCATCCTCCTTGATTGTGCTCTTCTTCTAACTTGACCACCACCGCAGCAACCCCTTGGAACAACCTGACTCTTCCTGGCTCTGATACCATTGAAATAATCCGATATCGCTTTGATACCATTGTTAGGATAGATCCGTCAACTGCGGAACACGAATCACCCACCCGAGATTACTTATAGGAGATATGGCACCACTTATTGTTATGAAAAGATAGAAGAAGATAAATGAATACAACCATATACATAGTTCGGTCCAAGTGCCTACATCCATGAGACATGCAATGCTTCACTATTGAAAAGAACAATAGAGAAGATAAAATCTCAACTTACAAACCCTTTCTCTCAATCTAGAAGCACTCGCCCATATAATGCTCTCATAGAAATCCCCAAAAGATCTCTCTCACAGATCTACCAGTCCAGGATCTTCGACATCTCTGGATACTTTGTAATCCTCTCAGCCTCTACATCAAGTCCCAGCCTTTGTCCCTAGGCAACCCTACCATTTCAGGACATCCCAACTTTCTTGATGATCTTGATGCTACCGAGACCCCTGGCTCTCCTTGAGATCTGGTGCTTGGTCTTTCTAAGAAGCGCCTGGCACTCTCTGCTGAGATACCCTCCTCAACTGTTATACCATCGAGCCTCTCTCAGCTCCCATGCCTCCAGGAAGGCGCTACTGCAATACTCCAGTGCTCTCTGCCTTATCTCTGTACCATCTGAGAGGTCTTTTCGAGACTCCTATTCCTTAGGTTGGAAGGTCTTCTTATAAGCCCTAATTATTCCAATAGCCATCCGATCAGCTTCTGTATGCTCTTCTTGTTGCTAGATAGCGCAATAGCTCCATAGATCCCGTGAATAGACCTGGTCCATGAGTTAGGGGCTGTAGATCCCATCAAAAGGCTTCCACTCACATGCTCGTGCACTGTTCGCCATCGTGCTGTTCGCTTCCGTCAGGCCGGCTCGGTCCATAGTCGAGCCGGCTCGACTGCGTCTGGCTCGAGCCGGTTCGATCTCACCTCGAGCTAGCTCGACTGTATATTCGAGCTAGTCTGACTATATGTTGGCTTACCTTTCTCGTAGCTCCTGAATCTCATTCTTGACTTATCGTAGACCGAATCTTGAGATGTCAGATTTCTATAGTATTCTCTTCCACCAGAAAGTTTTGATACATGGTGCAGCCTCAAGTTTCCATGCATACCTAATAATGAATCAAGATACAAGAGCATTATCAGTAACCCAATCCGTATTCATGAGAACTGGCCATCTTAAAGGAACATTGCTCAACCAAGGATCATAGTGTAAATTAACGTGAGAACTGTTATCAATCTGCCGTTGAAGTTCGCATTGCGAAAACCCAATTGATTTAAAAATGCCCTTCCCAAATTGAAGATACATGCCTTCCATGGTTGTAGTCTTCTCATGACTCTTGAAAATCATATTTATTAGACACCACTTGGGACGTTAAACTGTTATGATCGAGGATCAAATGAGCTCCTATCTTTACAGGAAATGTACCGTGCCATACTTTAACATCCTAGACCTCGATGGATTTTTGGTTGACATATGGCCTCCCATGATACAAGATGCAAAACAGCATATCCAAGGTAATCCAAGGTAAAAGAGATGGTGGATAGCTTTGATACGGTCCAAAAGTAGATGTAAACCAGGCAGAGGGCACTCGATTGACTAGCATAGAGGAGATGGGGCTGCTTACGCAACCTTTAATCCATTTGATGAATGTACCATGAAAGCCAAAGTGTTGAAGTACGGAGAACAAATAATCCTACTTAATTCCATCGTATGCCCTCTCAATATTTACCCTTATTCCATTCAGAGACTTTCTCCATTGAGTGCATGACCTCTTAAGCTAGCAACACATTATTAGTGGTAGAATGGTCTTATTAGATGAAGGCACCCTCTTTTTCTGACACCAATATCGGTATGTATGCTTTCATTCTATTAGCTAAAATTTTGGTGATCACTTTATAGATGGAATTACACAAACTGATAGGTCCATAGTATTTAAGGTGCGACGGATTATTTTCCTTTGGAACAAGAGTGACATATGTCGCTTTCCCTTTGGAACAAGAGTGACATGTGTGGCTTTCCACATGACACGCATATTAAAACTAGCAAAGAACTCTTTCACAACCCTGACTATATCCGCCTTAATTATGGACCAAAACATCCTGTAAAATGTTGGTTGAAGTCCATCAGGTCTTGTGCTCTATCTGAAGCCAAGGTAGAATTGATTAAAATGGCCTATACCGCAACGACTAGAGTTGTAGGAGGCTCTAATAGGATGAAATAAGAGGCGTCCAGGGGAAGAGATAGTGGAAACTTGCTAGTATTGGTGTAGAAAAAGGTATTGATGTAAGAGTTCGCTGGAGCTGGAGAAGATAAGATCATTGATGAGACCTATAGGATGAAGTCTTGGCTGGAATTGATTCCGGCAGGACCTTCGACAGTCAAGTTAGTTCTCTGGCAAAAAAAAATAGAGTACTCACAAGAATTAAAGCAGAAATGAGAGTTTAGAGAAGAAAGCATATTTGGAGAATCTCTTTTATAGGCAGAGCTCATAACAGAATGATAGTGATAGCCATAATAAAATACCAGTAGGTCATTTAGGCCACATGAAGTTTATTACGGAGAGTGGGTTATTATTTGTCATGACTTGTAAGCGGTTGGATTTCATTTATTGGAGTTCGGATGAGAGGTCAGAGACGTCTGTGCTTAGTAGTAGGTTGTTCATATTGGGATGGAGGATTTGAAGTCTAACTGGCCAAACTCGAAGGTCGGCTTTCAAGTAGCTAATGGCAGACTTGAGATTGGATTTTGTTGAGACTGCTTTTGATAGCTTCTAGGAGTTCGGTCGCCTTAAGAGTCAGTCGAAAGCAGATATGGGCATTCAGACTAGAGGCTAGAGAGGAAATGGTAGAATCTTCAATGAGTATTACAGCTAGGCCTTTTTGAAGGAACTCGGTTGGGTTAGTAAAGATCCGAGATCGACTAGGAGCTGAGACGAGTGAATGTTAAGACTCTAGGCTTCTTGCTGGTATTGCTTTAGCTGCTTTTAGAAGTTCGGCTGTCTTTAAGGTTGGCTTCTAGAAGAAGTTTGGACTTATATTGCTGGTGAAGTCCTTTCATCGATTCAAGTTTGTCCGGTCGAGATCCTTGGCATAAGAGTGCCAGGATCTATCATTCATAAGGTAGAGTAGAAAAATTCAGCTGGAGAGAAATTTGGCTAGAAAGGAGTTCGATTGGAGAAAAATTTAGCTGGAAAGGAGTTCAGCTGAAAAAAATTTGGCTGGAGAGGAGTTTGGCTAGAGGAAAATTTGACTAGCTGGGGTTCCTGATTTTTGAGATTGATGAGATTTGCTATATGTGGTGAAGAAATTTGGCAAGGTCGGCCGCAAGGTTAAACTATGCTGGGATCTCATACTTGATGGAGTTTACTTGTATATCTTGAGCTAAAGATTGGAATCAGCTGAATGACAGCTTTTTTCATTGTTCAAGCTCGCCAAGCTAAAGTTCGGCATGCCTTTAATAGGTTCTGCAATTATGGAAAGAGAGCTAAGGGTTGCTGCTAGGAAGATTGTCTGACATTCATGGGCTGGAGTTTGGCCATCCAGATATCGACTAAAATAAGGAGGTAGTTTGACTGAAGTTCGAACCTTAACACCACTACTTCAAATAGTATTATATCAAGGTCAGACAATCCACTGAACTTTGGTGGGAGCTATTTTACCCCCAACACTTGCCCCCTACTCTTGAATTTGAAGTTCAAATGAAGGAAGTACAAAACTATGATGCCGAAGTTCTTTGCTGGTTTTTCGCTCTTAGAAAATGAAAAGTTTTGGCTTTTCTGAATTGGTGCCGAAGTTTCTTTAATGATGAATGACTCAAAAAGACTCCTATTTTTGAAATTCTCCTCTGCATGGAGCTCCATGTACAGCACGATAAATGCTTTGTCAGGCATTGTTTGTGGGCATGATGAGTGTGATATGCGACAAATGGGGATTGGACGGTGGTGGTCTACAATCAAAACTGCTCGGGAGTCCATCAAGCTATTTAAGCGGTCCCTCCTCTTCCTTCTCCTATCTTGGGTTATTTCTTTTTTCTCCTTCATCTTCCATCTTCTTCGAGCTTGGGTATTTAGTTCCGTCTTCCCTATGGCAATCCCATTTCCATTCTTCTTTCGATTCTCTAGCTACATCTTCGACTCCTCTGACTACCTTAGGTTAGTGTCCTAACCATCTGCCCATACTTCTTTGCCTGTTCTTTCACTTTCTAGTATTTAGGAACTTCTTAGGAGGGGGTCTGCAGTTTCTTTCCTGTTTATCTTCCTATCCATCAATTTTTCATCCAATTTTAGAAGATTTTCCTGACTCTATTCAATCTAAAATGTCTTCTGATATTTCTTGGTTGACCAGTTCTAGGAGCCCATTTGATTCAAACTTCCAAAACTCCATCCATAGGGAAGAGACCAAACTTAGAGATGCATCTTGTCCAACCTTCGTACTTGAAATCGTTTCTTGCTCTCTGCCTTCTAAAGATCTTTTTCTAATAGGATTCAGTACGGGGTTCCTTTTGAATATGAACTGGAGCTTCCTAGGCCCAAGCGGCCAAAGTTGTGCCCCCTCCCCCAGGTTGCTTTTGTTTATATTTGGAAGCTCTTCGTGCCGGATTGCAACTTCCCCTACCTTCTTTTGTTGTAGCCCTTTTTCATTTCCTAGACATATCCTTCATATCAATGGTTTCAAACTCTTTTAGATTCATAGTAGAATTTCTCTCCCTTTGTATTTCAGTCGAGGTCCGCCCCATGATCTCTCAGTTTCGTTCATTCTTGTCCTTTAAGCAACACTCTTCTGCTAAGAATTGGTGGTACTTGTCCTCCTAGTTTGGTAAGAAGGGTTTGCTTAAGGGTGCCCCTTCTTCGATTCATAATTGAAAGAATTTTTCTTTTATTTTTTATCCATTCTTGGAGTTAGGACTTCCTTCCTAGGGACAGCTGAGGGATTCGATCTATCAAGCTCCATGATTAAAAAGAAAAGATTTTGATTCTGCCAATAAACTGAAAGACTATAAAATCCCTTCTTTGTCCGAGCTAGTCGATAACCAGACCTTGTACAAACTCAGTTTAAGCCCGCTCAATCTCAAAGGTATTCATTTACATCTTTTTTAATTTTTTTTATTTTTTTTCTAACCTCAGCCCATCTGTTATTGTTGAAATGACTCTTGAAGAAGTGGAAATGTTATTAAAAGGTCTTCAGGCTCAAAAGAGAAAGAAAAATGCTCCTAGGAAGTCATCTGAGCGGGCAAAGGTTGGGGGTCCGAGCTCGACTGCTCCAGTGGAAGGAGCCCCCATCCCAGAAACTACAGTGCCACTAACGACCTTAAGCCCATCGACTGAGGTCCCTGCATCAGCTCCTCCCTTTGAAGAAGAGGCAAAAAAGAAGAAGAAGGTCGCTAGGAAAGTTTCACCCCAGGGGAACTCTACAGGATCTAGCGATGATGGCGCTGACGTGGAGCATTCTCCATTTGATGACTGGAAGGTCATCAAAACCTTGATCGATGGGTGCATGCTACCAGACATCATCGATCAGATTGTCCTCACAGACCTCGAGTAGTAGATGAAAGATTCTCTTGGGGCTTTCCTCGAGGTAATTACCTTGTCCTTTCCTCAACCTCAACGATGTGTTCTTTCAATGGTGCAACTGACCTTGTTGCTTGCAGATGCATCACCAATTGGTCACCAACATCAAGGTGATCAATCTTCAAAAGGCTAAAGCTTCAAAGGCCAAGGGAGTAGCCCAGGAGTGCCAGGCCAAAGTAGAGCATCTCACGGCCAAGGTTGAGCATCTACAGAGGGTGCTTAAGAAGGAAGAGAAAACATCAGCCAACTTGAGGGCAACATTGACCTCGGAAGAAAAGAAAAGAAGGAGGCCAAGGTTATCTTTGCCGAGGAGAAGAAGTAGGCTATGGAAGAGGCTGTCTCCTCCTTCAAGTCTTTGGAGGAGCAAAAGAAAATCAAGGTTGCGTTCACCTAGGAGGCCTTCAATAAAAGATACGAGCTCTACCATGCGAGGGTTGCAGAGAAATTTTCAAAATCGAAATTCGACTTCTTAGTGAGAGATTATTAGGATTAGTGATGCTCCCAAGCCTTGGAAGGCTATTGGAGGAGTCAGAGTGTTGGCTCTGGGAGACTAGGATAGGTGTGGTCCTAGGGTTAGGACCAGTTTGATCTTAGGATGGAGGTTCAGCCCTCTACGGACATGAGACTCTGATTTGAGTCTCATGGAGGACTATTCAGAGTTTGGACTAGATTTGGGTCCATGGGATTGAGTGCATGATCAAACCATAGATGTACATGAATTTGGATGAGTGCATTCGGACTGGATTAGCCCAGAAAGTTATTTACGGGTTAGGATTTTGGTCCATATGTAGGTATATATATACATGTATATTGTAAACCCTAAAGAAGAAAGATCAATATAGCCATTTTCTCCCACATCTCTTCCTCCTCTCTCTAGTATCTTCACACGCCAAGGTGCCCTAAGGGGCGCACCTCCATGCTTGAAGGAAGGAGGTGCGCCCCACTATTCCTGCAGCCTCAATAACGTCAAAAGAACTTGCACATCAGAGAATCCTCTAAAGACGAGGTAGAGCTCCCTATGGCTGGAGCCGATCCTTTAGATGCTGCTGCCGAGCTTGCTGAGCCCATCCCTGCACCTATTGAAGAGTCTGCACTAAGTCTGCATCGATCTCTTCTACTGCTCCTCTAGAGGTCTGAGACCTATTATCATTATACCTTTTCCTTTTTTTTTTTTTATCTTTTATGTACTCAAACACTTTAGTTAATGAAAATAGATTTTTTTTTTTGCCATACCTTCATGTTGTGGTATATTTGTATGTTAAGCGCAGTCTTCTATCGAAGCAAAACCACTTCCTCAAGATATCTCTTTAAAGGCCTACATCAAAAACTTGAAAAGAAAAGTTCATCAAATTAAAAAGAAGTTGGAAAAGATTAAGGACGAACTCAAGAAGTCTAAGAAGAATTATGTTGAAGCTGCTATTGAGACCAAGTGCCTCTGCCAATCATCCAAGCAATTTTTTAGGGAGTATACTGCCAAGAAGAATCATTTAAATGAAGAACTGGAATGGGCGAGGAAACTTGCCAGTGAGAAGGCTTGGACCTCGGCTACCAGAATTTTTTCTCTTGAGACTGATCGAGCTTCACGAAGCAAAGAAAAAAATTGGTCAGTTGGAGGGAGGCTCGGCTTGGGTGTAGGGTCATGCAGATTACAACTAGGATTGATCAAAAAAATTCTCTAACCTTCAAAAGCAACTGCTTGATGCTGAGAAGACATATGAGACCTACTAGATCGACTGGTGTGGGCAGTTCAATGATTATAAGAAGAAGCTCAAGATGGCAAATGCCGAGGTGATGCGACTTCAGAAATAGTTAGCTGACAAAATCTAGGCCGGCCCTAGCAGGAATCTGGAGGAAGTTGCCTCTCTGAGGACTTTGGGGGATCTTTCAAAGATCTATGAAAAAAGCAAAGCTAAACTCCATCAACTCAAAATTCAAATAGCTTACAACGAGATTGCGATGAAGGATGGCAAAGCCAAATCAACGATTTTGAGAAAGAGACTAAGAGAAGTGGAAGATGACTAGCGGAGATCTCAAAAATTGCTGGGAAAGAGCTTGGCAGCAAGGCGAGACCTTGAAGAAAAGGTAGAAAATTTGAAGCACTCCCTTATATTGGCCAGGGGTGGAAGTCCAAAGTCTAAGTTCGAGTAGGACTTCGTTTGTCCCCCATTTTTATTTATAATCGATCTTGCAGACCTCAACTTGTAATGAACTCCATTTTAATGAAATAATACTCCTTTTGCTCCTTCACTCTCTTGTCTCAATCGAATACTTGCAAAATTTCTTATTCTTGTGCTGTTTTTGATTATAGTGTTGTTTTGGAATAATGACACCAGCCTATCATTTTATAGGTCTGTTCCCATTGTCTATGAATAAGGACCTTTGAATTTAGTTTGGAAATTAGCTTTTCTTTTAATTTAAAAATTAGGGGTCTTCATGTCCCTCATGAGGATCTTCATTCATATCAGGATGAGGTTCTCCTCTTATTTCTAATGTGATTAGCTCTTTTTCTTATTAGGATGAGGTCCTCCTCCTATTTCTAATAAAGTTGCCAGGGCATAGAAGGGCCGTTGAGAAGGCCTCCCTCCATTATTTTCTATCTTAAATAATCGAAAGCCTTTACCTTCTCTTGGACGAGATTAACCTCCTATCTTAAATAATCGGAGGCCTTCACCCTCACTACGATGAGGTTAACCTCCTATCTTAAATATCTGGAGGCTTTCATGTTTGTTTCGGAATGAAGCTTGGTTCAGTCATTTCTTGTCATAATTCAATTTGCATAAAAAATATGAATGTTAAAATAGGAAACTTTTTTGAAATGCAACTATTGATATTACACTTCATAGGTTTTTAGAACTCTAAGATTGAGGTAGTGCAGCTCCTTTAGGTCTCATCTTACTGATGTCCCCCAATCACAGAGTTGATGATTCCATGTGGAGGCTGATTTTTTTTTAGCTCTTCACTCCGAAGTTCTTCTGGTTGTGGCAGGGCTCTTGGTTGCTCTTCGCTTTCCCTAGGTCACCATTGAAGGAATCAATCCAACTAACCTCATCTGATTAGCTCCTCAATTTCATTCCAAAGTTGGAAGCATTATTTGGTGTCATGACCGTGATCTCGAAGGTATAGATAATACTTGTTGGGATTATTGAAAAATATGTCCCAAAGCCAATCATCAGCCAGTTGATGGTTGTGCTATCTTATAATTATAATTAATTTATTAATGAATAAAATAAATATTTTGATATTTTCATTATAAAGTCTACATCTTCTAATGAACTCTATTATTATGATGAAATTCTTAGGACTATTTAGTTTCGATAAAAAAAAAATTTATCAATTAGTCCTTAAAAAATTTATGAATAAATGATATGCTATTAATTAGGACGACAGCATTTATCGAGCATAGATCATTGTATACCATATAAGTTGGTTGTCCTCTTAACCAAGGAGTATGAAAATACTAGTATAGCATACAAATAAGATGTATGAGTACATCATCACTGGATGTGACCAACTCTAGGACATTCTACAGTCGAGAATTGCTCTGATGGGATATAGGTATAGATATCCCTTAGACCTAAGATCATCACAATGGCTTGCAAGCAACTCACTGTGCTTTGGTACTAAACTAATTAAAATTTTAATTCAATAATGAAAGATTTTTGAGCATAATCAAGTACTTGCAAAGTCGATGAGTAATCAAGATATGATTGACCACTCCAAGAGTTGGAGAAGAATGCATCACTGTATTTCAATATAGCAAAAATCTTTGCTAGGATAATCTATAAGATGAATTTAATATTTTGAAATGCAATGTGGATAACCTAATCGAGATTGACAATTAAACTCTAAGATGTCCTATAAGCATTTTGGTCAAGGGGATAAATTATATGAAAACTATATCCACATGGATTCTAAGGATGTTATACTACACCATTACTAGATGGTCACTCGAATTGATATAAAAATTTATTTCTATGCCACCAGCATAGGTTCAAATCTTTGGGGTCACACACATAAGAGTTCTCGATCTGATTGGATAGTTTATCGATGATTAAAAATCGTTCATAAGTCAAACAATCAATACGATTGATATTTGACCTAATGCAAGTGTTGCAGGAGGATCGATTAATAATTAAATTACTAATTAGCTTAATTTGATTAAATTAAATAGTTAAGATTAAGTTTAATTAAATATAATTTAATTAAATTTAGTTTAGACTTGATTAGATCAAGTTCAATTGGTTTATTGGATGAGCCAATTGCAAGGAAAGTGGGCCAAAGAAGCTCGTTGTAAAGCTTAGTCTTAACTCGTAGCCTATTTGATTCGAGCTAGTAAGCCCGAGGGGTATTCTATACCTAGTGCCCTAAAGTCAACTGGTTTGGGAGTCATTGTCCCAAGACTTGCTACATGGATCAAATAGAAAGCTTAAAGGGTTAAGACACTCAATAGTGGTTACAACATTAAAAAAAAAAAAATTGGTTTTTCACCGAGTAATCGAATCCCATTGCCTAAGTAAGCAATGATATTCGTATCAAAAAGTGGGCAATATAAAAATAAAAATCAATAAATGAAGGACAGAAGTAGCAATACACTTGTCTATATGAAAGTTTAAACAAATCAGAGATAAAGATGGGATAATTTAGAAAAAGTTCTAAAAAATTTAATATTCTTTACTTAATTTTTCTATTGATAAATATTAATACCTCAATGATATGTCTTATTTAAGCTCTACTGAATATCAATGGCCATTTTGAAAACTGCTTAGATAAAATTTGAAACTCTAAAGTTAAAAAGGTATTTAAAACTAAATTCTTTCTTTACTCGAGGACGAGCAAAGTTTAAGTTGGGGGGGTATGATAAGCATCATAAATTCATCAATAAAAGTATTAATTTATTAATTAATTCATATTAATTTTTGAGAATTAATAATTAATTTATATATAATTTTTGAAAAATTTATATTTTTATTAATTAAAAAATTAATTATAAAATAATAAAATTAAAAAATAAAGTTTTATTATCAATAGAAAGAGTTTACTTTTTTGATCATAATAAAATAAGTTTCACATAAAACGAAGCTAAAATGAAGAAGATATGAATTTCTGAAGATATGAATTTCTAAAGAAATAAAATAAATAAAATTTAAATAAAAAAAGAAAATGGCTTAGTCGGCTCTGCAAGCCAAGCCACCAAGCCAAGCTAAGCCATCAAAGATGACTCAGCCATTGAAGCCATCAGTCGGTCCATGATCCAGGCGTAGACCGTCAGCTCAGCAGAAATCGATGAATAACAGCGCGACACTGGCGGACCTAGACCTTAAAGGGTCCACAGAAATTTATTATGTGCTCACAGGATCTAATCTTTTCACTCGTGAATAGAGGGCTGATTAGCTGTGGTGTGTGGTGCGGCGTCCTACGTCCATGGGAATAGTAATTGCACGAGTCGGACGGCTTGTTGATTGTGGTCATGATCGGACGTGGTGGTTATTTTCATTTGATTCAAATTCTATAGCAATCTGGACGCATCCAAAGGCCAAAAAATCAAGTGATGAAGATCCAATGGTCTAGAATGCTCCTAGTAGTGATCAGGACTCCTGATGCATGATTTACGGCCAGATTTTCTCCATCAACGTGCGATCGAACGACTAGAATTTAACCCGACCTGATCTGGACCGATACTCATCCAATTTTGATGATTTTTGGATCGTTGGATTCTTATTTATGGCTAGATTTCATCCAGAGTGGTAGAATTTATCTAGAACTTCTTTTAATCTAATTTTTATTTAAATTTTTTTATATTTTGATGATCAAAGAGTTCCTTAGTCCCATATTGCCCAGAAGCAAACTCTCCAACCCTCCTAGCTCTATAAAAAGGACCCCAGGCCTCAGAAATCAACATCTTCATAAGATGAAGCTTTGGTAAGGGCAAAGCCAGGCTATGGGTTAAAGGCTCTTAAACAACAGGTGTCGAGAAAAGAGCTGGCTTCTACACCATCTTTCTCCAATGTCATCCAAAATTAGAGATCAGCTTGTTTAATTTCTTCTTTTTATGTATTTAAATTATAAAATTTTAATTAATATAATATTATTTTTATATTCTTTAATTTTATGCTCTTTATTTTTATTGCAATCTAATTTCTATATTTTAATTATTATATTTTTTTAAATTTTTTTTAAAGTAGATGCTAAGATCTAACTAGTAGATCTTAGTACCAAGTTTATTTTTCTATATAATTTAATTTTACTGTCATAATTTTAATTTTACTTCAAATCTATTTTTAAATTTTTTTTTTTAAAAAAATAAAGATTTTAAATAAAAATACTACCTTTCCTTTGGATCGACCCGATTCACTACTATCTATGTATTTTTAATTATTTTTAGAAGTTGAATTAAACTGATAAACATGGTTTCTTAATTACAACATCGCATTCCTATCAGGCAGTCCAAACCAGTGATTTTTAATTAGGAGCTACTCACTGATTCCGATTCTTTGATGAGTTAATGGCATTATCCCTTCCACTTGAATTCTCACTTACCTAAGCTATCTGGTTGAATTAGATTTTAAATTAGATTACTTGATGATTTGTGACTCACCCATGTCAATTAGGTAAATTAGTATGACTGATTTAGGTACTTCTAATGCCAGCTTTAATTAGGTCCTTTGTGATCTGACTTGGTGAAGTCAATGGAGGATCAAAATTAGCTGGTTCTCTTTCTTTTACAAAATCAATTGATTCAAATCCCCTAAAATTATTAGGTTTCTAAAAAATAAAAAAGTTATGTTTGATAACTAGATCATGCCTCCCATAAGTGGATGATAATTGATCCATTAGTGTAGGATAATTATTGGAGGCCTAAAGTCTGATGCTTATCGAGCTAAATGGAATGACATTCATTAAGGATGATTTCTTGACTGCATCTCTCTAAAGGTTGGTTAGATTGAACCAACTAAAAGTTGGGCTTAATCATTTATTGGTTAGGATAGTCAAGTATGGTCATGTTAATGGTTGGACCTAACCGGACCTTTTTAGTGGAGGCCAAAGTCTATTGATTAGGGACTGGGGCAAAATTAAATTACTAAAAATTATTTAGAGAAATAATTAGTTATGAACCTACTCTTAGATGTACATGGGTTGACCCAACTAAAGTTGGACTTTTTAGGATCTAATGTGGTGCTCCCAAGCCTTGGGGGGCCATGGAAGGAGTTAGGATATTGGCTTCGAAAGACTAGGATGGGTGTGGTCCTAGGGCTAGGATAGGAGTTGTTTTAGAGTATAGATAGCATGTAGCCCTGCACGGACTCGAGGTTCAGGTGTGAGGATCTTGAGGAGGGCTTGGTAGGTGCTTCGGAGACCTGGGATATAAGATGGACTAAAGGACCAAATTCAGAAGAAGAATTAGCTAAGATAAGGGGTTGACACACAGGCGAGCTGGCTTGGATACATAGTCGAGCTGGCTCGGGCTGAGATCAAGCTGACTTGGGGTGCAGTTGAGTTGGCTTTCTCAGATAGATAGAAGATAGAATTTGGGTGATACGTAGTCGAGCCAGCTCGGCTCCTAATAGAGCTAGCTTGATGGTGGTGAACAAAACTGAACGAAGATTTTTTATTTGGGATCTTAAGGCCTGGTCCAATAAGGTCTGAAGGTGGCTAACATATTTATGGGTCGCATTTAGATCCAGAGGGTGAGAGCATAGGAGACATGGGTGTACATAGACTCGATGAGTGCTTTTATGTATTGGATTAGCCTAGGAGAGTTTTTCAGCTAGAGTTTAGGTTTATTAGGATTCATATGGTATAACAGAAATTCTAAGATATATAAACTTAGGTGTTATAATCTTTACAAGAGAGTGGAACCAATATACAACTTTTTTCTCTAACTCTTTTCTCTCTAGTTCCAACGCCAAGCCCTAGGTGCCGCCATTAATTTTTCTTTTGCTCTTCTTCATATTTTTAGATTAGCACCCAGATTCATGTAAGAGATTGGATCTACGACTGTTATTTTTGAATATCCATAGGCATAAAATGGTAATCCAAATCAGTATCGATTATTTCAATACTTGGTAGTCAGAGCTAGTGGATGCCATTGTGATGTGCTTAAACCCTTAGGTATCA
>QRFJ01001735.1:81488-130716 GCA_006176705.1 Cocos nucifera
GAACGAGTCCTAGTTCAATTAGGACTTGTATCAACCCAATCTCTAATTTGATTAGAAATTATATTAGAATTTAAATTTAATTTAATCAGATTATTAGTTGGACTAAAACCTATTCTAATTGAGTTCAATTTATGTTGATTTTGTTTGGTTCAAATTCTAATTTTGACCAAGTCGAAGTAGGAGTCCTAGTATGACTAGGATCCCTTCTCCCTACACCAATGAATTCCTCATGCCCCCACGCCCCTTTTTGCTTTCTTTTTTGCATGAAAAATCTTCTCTCCAGGCCTTTCATGCATGCCCCTTGCTCTTCCTCTTTCTTACATGGAGATAGGTAGTGGACAACGTCAAACAAAAGAGTTTGTTTTTATTTGAACTCTATGAGATAGAGTTTTGAGAAATCAAAACTCCTACCCATGCTTGCCGCCAAACCCTCCTGATTTCTCTAAAATTTTTATGGCTTTTAGAGGAGGATTTGTGTGACATTCTCAGATGGTCCACGAAGAATAAAAAGGAGGGGCACCCAAGAGTTGGGCACCCCAAATCTAGTGCAATTTGGATATCACTTGACTAGGTATTTGATCTAGTTAAGGATTGTTCTATATCTCCATATAAAAAGAGATTTTTTCCCTAATTTTTTTTAAGATTCTAAAACATGAGAGGGCTATTGGGGTGAGGAAAAACTTGGGAGAGAAAAGCTTAGGCGTAGGAATTGTAAAGGCACCAATCAAGGTGCTGATGAGAGAAATAAAGAGGAAGAAGAGGATCTTCTTCTAGGATTTTCTATAAATTATCTTCCTCCATTTTTTTTATGAGTTTTAAGAGGTGTCTCAACATCAAAAATCTTCTTCCTCATCTTTTAAAAAATTAGAGAATAAAAATTAAAAAAAGATCTAGATCGATCGTCAAAGAAGGATCAGCACAGTACTAGCATATTGTGCTAATTTTCGATATCGGACTTCTAATCTATGATCGAGGGCTTCATGTGGACACCTGTAGAGGATAGATGTGTGTGCAACTCAGAGCAACAATCTCAAACCTAGATCAGTGGAGTTAAGAAACTCGAGTTGCGAAGATAAGGGATTTGATCTTCTTGTTGTATATCTAGATTAGATCTAGTGAGAATTTATGTTGATGTGATCAATACTTTTTCTTTGATATTTTAATTTTTGATTTAATATTCATACTTAATCATATAATAGGATCCTAGATCTAAAATTTTATATTATTTTATTCATGAATTGATGTGATTAATTCATCTTTTTTGCTATAATTTGAAAAAAATTTCAAAAGCTAATCCTAGAACCCTAAATCAGTTTCTTCAATTAGTATCAGAGCTTAAGATATTTTATTATGTAATTTATGTATATTTAGATTATATTTTTAGATTAGATCTAATTTATAATTTGATATTAAATCTAAATTTAAAAATCATGATCGCACTGATGGTAGGTTGTCTTACTGTAGGGTTTACTTCCTACAGTGAAAAGATTATTCTAGTACATTACGGATCTAAAAAAAATTGATTATAAAATTTTAGATTTGATCTAATAATTTTTATGATAGCTTTAATCTAATTTTAATCATGAATAAGTATTTAGATTATATCTAAAATAATTCATGATTTTTTATGTATTGTACATAGTTATATATAAAACCATATAACTAGTACTATTAGTGAAATGAGCTGACTTATTTTTGAAGTGAGTCGACCTATTTGATGAATAGTGCTAGATTGTAAAAGAACCTTTCAAAATTTTAAAAAATATTTTGAAATGCCAAACCCTAACCCTCAACTAAAAGCTTAATTAAGAATTAAGTATGATGAATTAGGCTCTAGAATTATGAATTAAAATGGTATCAGAGCCCGATTGAGCGTGAAGGAGAAAGAAGATCAAATTTCAGTAGAGATTAGCAGCGAGGTTTAGATCTAAGGTTTTCTTCAATCTTTGTGAGGAAGAAAGTGATCTAAGGCCTGCTGTCCATTGTCCCTAGTCAAGTTAATTTTTAGATCTATCTGTTGGCTATTTTTGATTTGGTTTGATCATGGAAAACTATGGATTGAAGGTAGAATTTAAGAAGTTTGATGGAAAGGATAGTTTCATAATATGGAAGATTAGAGTAGAGAATTTGCTGATTCAGATGAGGCAAGATTTGGCCTTAGAGGATAGGTCGGAGGAGATGATAGACAAGGAGTAAAAGTTCTTGGAGAAAAGAGCATGTGCCACGATTAGGGATTATCTAGCAGATGAGGTACTGTATGGCATATTGAAGGAGAAGACATCCAAGAATTTATGGTTGAGATTGCATCAGTTGTACATGAAAAAGAACATGTACAACAAGTTGGTACTGAACAAACAACTATATAGCCTTCGGATGCAAGAGGATGAGGATGTTGTAGGACATATTCAGCATTTCGATCGGATGAGCATGGACTTGCTCAACATTGGGGTGGAGCTCGAAGAGGAGGATAAGAGTTTATTGCTACTATGTTCACTACCTGGGAGCTTCGATCCGTTGGTAACTACACTACTGTTTGGTAAAGAGATACTGGTGTACGAGGAGATCGTATTAGTGCTAAGGTCCAACAAACAGCGAAAATGGATGATGAAGAGGGAGGTCTTCTAGGAGGATCTCGTAGTGTCAGAGAGGCCCAGATAAGAAAAGAAGAAGAGTCAGCGAAGGGATAGCAAGGGATCCAAGAAGTGCTTTAAGTATGGTGAAGCGGGGCACTTTAAGCGAGAATGTCTGCTTTGGAAGAAGTGTAAAGAAGGAGAAAAGTTAGATTCCATCATTTTAGTCGCTAAAAGTGAAGAGTCGGATGAGCTTTTGGTGGTTTCGAAGGAGCTTGTAGGGTGCAGTGTATTCAAGATAGTTTTGGAGGAGTCCATAGAGTGCAGAGGATCGAGGGCATGACTTGTCGAGATGCTAGGCAGAGTGCGTGAGGTTAAAGAGGTTTACAGAAAAAACTAAGGAGATATTTAGGGAGCACCAGTAGAGGGCCATAATGTTAGATATATGTGCCCTAGAAGCCAGAATTGGCTGACACTTGTAATACACTTCTAGGGGCAAAATTATAATTTTGACTAAAATCAATAAAATGGGTTATCTATCACATATGTGTATTTAGTGTCTGTGATACATCCTTTGAGTTAATGGTAATGATAATTCATATTTTCAAGAGTTGAAAATTTAAGACATGAATAATCATTATTAACTCATAAAATGCTCCCGACCATAGGATCATCACGAGGATGGTGATTGATCCGGAAGGTTGGTGTACAATCGCTTCTCTTTAGTAGATGAGTCTTGAGTCTACGGTGTGGAGACACCGGAGCGAGAGTACAGGTACTCGTTAGAGAACGAGGGCACTGAGCGTGACCACCTCGAGTAGTCATTAGGAAGTCTACCTTCTCGTCAATGACTGACTCGATGCTGCAGTAGTGTGTCTGGTTCTTTGACCTGAGGTGCATCGGCAGTTCACCTTGAGGGTGTTATAGTTTGACTACACCATTACTCGATCTCCTAGCCATATGGAATCCCTGAGGTGTATGTTGGCTATAGCATGTTCATTGTAGGAACTGGATTGCATCAAGATGGAATCTATCTACCTCGGTGGTAGAGGAGCAGCCCTATGATGATCATGAGAATCAAGTCCAGAAGCCCATGGCCATGGCAGAGTGAAATAATAGAAAGAGTTTCTATTTAGATTTTCACATCGGACTTGAATCGAATGATTACATCATATGACAGAGAACTAGGGTTTGACGAGTTCACCTTAACCCTAATCTGATCGGGGCTCAAGATAGAAGAACTTAATCACACAGGTAGCTGCACCAAGAGGTTCGCATTCAGCTCTGATGGTTGCCACCATATACTGCTAGGTGTCACTGGTGGATTTTGGGAGCAATTAGAATGATTTAGATGATCGATCATTCTAGCTGTTCGAATCAGAAGAGTTCTGATCCATCGAAAGGAGTTTCGATGATGTCGATGATAGAGATCATGACATATCCCATTACCATACAGAACTGAACCTAACTGGGTCACACAAACAAGGGTTTGAATCTGGTGATCATCAATTGAACTGATCTAGTTCAATTGATCTGAATGAGATTCAATTAGGTTCAAGAAAATCGTGCTAGCACTCGATTGAACCTAACGTTCTTCTTTTACTATCATAAATAGTTGTCCTGACTGAGCCAAAGGAGTTTGTGCTCAATCAGAGGCCTTCACTTGGTCTGACTGGAGCCTTGTCCAAGTCAGAAAAGGTTGTCTTATTTTGTAAGACAATTACCTGCCATTTTTGGTCACCTGCCATTTCTTGTTCCTTTGACTTTGGTCAAAAGTTGACCTTTGACTGGTCAAATGTTGACCATTGACACTTTGACTTTTGTCCACATGTCATGCACCTATTGGAGAGCTGGTGGGGGCCTTGTCCCCCTGCCAGAACCTGGCAAGGAGGAGGGCGCACGCCACCCTTGGCGTGTGCCCAAGTTGGAGGCGCCTAGGAGTCCCTTGTTGGACAGGGACTCCATCTCCTTTTTGGATTCCAATTAGAGTTCTCCTAAGAACCAACTTTGACTGGTCTTAGGCACCCTCTAAGGAGGAATCCAGGGGACTCTATTCCCACCAATCAGATTTAGATCTGATTTCACAAAGGGTTGTGATTGGTTGGGAAGAAGAGGAGTTGGATCACAGCATAGTCTATAAATAAGACCCTGCGCCCAACTCAAAGATCTGAAAATTGAGAAAAATTCCCCATGCCCCAAGGCTGCCTCTCCCCTCCTCCTCCATGCCAAGTCTCTTTCTCCCTCTCCTCTCCACGTCCAAAAGGAGTTTTGGACTTGGTTGGTGCAATCCAGATCAGAGAAAGGCGATCAAAAGCTAAGAAGGCTGCGCTGCTGCAAAGGACGACTGCTGATCTTCAAAAGAGTTTTGAAGATCCTCCAGATCAGATCCAGATCTAATTTTTGGAGATGTGATAGAGAAGAAGAGGATCTCTAGATCCAGCCCGAGTGGATACCGGTAGAGGCCAGGCACTTGCGTGGCTAGATCCAGAACCTTCCGCTGCATTACAGGATCATCAACAGGGTAATAGGATTACCCACAATCAAGGTAAATTAAATTTAATTTATTTGATTTAATTTATCTAAATTTATTTTATTTTATTTATTATTTAAATAAAATAATAAGAATTAGATCTGAAAACATATCAAGATCTGATTAGATCAAAGAGAAAAATTTTTGAAATATATCTCTTGATCTGATCAGATCTGAACGAACCTGGACCGGGAAATCAGGATTTCCCTTCAACTGGTATCAGAGCCATGGTTCTAAAAATGTTTAGATCTAATTTTAAATTTATTTTAATTAAAAAATAATTGATTTTAGATGTCACATGAGATGTGATCAGATCTGAAAATCAGAAAAAATTAAAATTAAATGAATTTGGATCTAAGATTAGAAGATATGCATGACTAGTTCTAGAAATAGAATAGTTCTATAGAATAGTCTTGCATGTTTTTGAATTTAATTTGATTAAATCATATTTTAGATCTATTTATTTACTATTTTTTGATATTATAATGTTTATAATAACATCTAAAAAATAGTAAATAAAAATTATTTAATTTTAAATATCATATGAGATATGATTGATGCATGTCTAGACTAGTTGTAGAATAGTTCTACATAATTGTCTAGATTAGAATTTATTTTGATTAGATCAATTTAAATCTAATTTTTTAGATTATTATGAGATAATTTAGATCTGAAAAATATGCATGATTTGATACATGAGATGTATGCAAAATATGCCATGATTAGATCTAATTTATATATGAGATATATGATATAGATCTGATAAACTGTTTTGTAGTATTGCAATGTTCCTGATTAAGGCGTTCCTCTTGGCCGTCCGGTCATAAGAACGAAGAAGGGTTTAAAGGCCCTCTCTTCCCATTCGATGGGGTGTTCTTATGATGTGTAGGGGTGCTGCGTGTTCGTCCTTAATCAGAAACCCAAAACTTACTTTCTGCAAAACCCTAGATCCTGAAACCCTAGGATTTATTGTGCATATTTTGTTTATGAACCCTACTTAATTAAGAATTAAGATTTATGGAATATTAATTAGGTCTAAAATTGAGAATTTCAGATCTAAGACATATTCATAATACTGGGTTCGGGCTTGGGTAGCTCAATTAGGTCTAAGCGGTTGATCAAACCGAATCAAGAGTTGGTTAGATGGGATCAACAATGCTTAAATTGACCAGCCTAATAGGATTAAGTCTGGGTCAAGATCGAGTCACGATCAAGCAAGACCTAATTAGGCTCAGAGGTTAGAGTCTGGATTGTAGGCTAACCCAATTGGTTCTGACTCAACAATTTGGTGTCTAAGGTAAGTTTGGCACATACGACCGACTGGTTTTTAATTGGAAGCTACTCGACCTGAATGCATTCTTGTACGAGTTAATGGCATATTCCTTCCACCGGTCTCACTTACCTGGCCATATCTGTTGACACAGTTCTGATCTGAGGTGGTCAATAATCCGAGCTAACCCATGCCACTAGGTTAGTCATAATTGTTATGACTAAGCCAAGTCTAGTTTAATGAGACCTGAATCAATTCTCCCTAAGAAAAGATTAAGTCTGAGGTCTTCCACCATTGTAGATGTGCGGGCCCTTCCCGGGGTTGATTGTTCTCGGCTGGATACAGTGGCTCAGTTGCACCGGGAAGATGCAACCATGTCTATTAGGCATTGGATGCTATGGGCTGGAGGATGAGTTGGGCTCAATATTTCGGATACGGTGAGAGACTCAATTAGGAACCCAGTCTATGCAAATGGTGGGTCTGACTTAACTAAGGAGTGGATCAATATTTCCGGATACGGTGAGATTCATGAATTAGAGACCAAGTTTGGGTGCACCATGATTAGAGAATCATTGAACAAGAGTTGTTCACTCATTGGCTAACCCATCACCAATAACTGTTAGGTGAGGTGATGAGTCAGTTGGTGAGACCGCACCACCCACTAGAAATCATTAATCGTGGAGATTTTCGCATCTCTACAGAGGGAGTGTAGGGATCCGAGAAAATAGTGGGAGCTAATTTGTTTAAAAATAAAATCCCTAAATAAATTGGTCAAGTCAAAATTACAGTATCTAACTAGAATCTTTGACTCTCTACAGGAAAATGTCTGCGTCCAACCCATTGGCACGTATCCTGGACACACATAGACTGACTGGACCCAATTATAAAGATTGGCTCAGGAACTACAAAATTATTTTGGGTTCTGAGAAGTTAACCCATGTTTTGGACCAGGACCCTCCCACATTACCAGCCCGTCCATCTGTTGAACAGAGAGCGTCTCTGGAAAAATGGATTGACGAAGATAATAAGGCCAGATATTACATGTTGGGCTCGATGTCTGATGAGCTCCAGCGCCAACATGAAGATATCGGGACTGCTCGCCAAATGTTGGCTCACCTGCAGGAGATGTTTGGTGAACAGAGTCGCGCAGCCAAATATCAAGTCACGAAATGACTTTTTAAGGCTAAGATGCGTGATGGGCAGTCAGTCCAAGATCACTGTCTGACAATGATCAAGGACATGGAAGAGCTTGAGAAGCTCGGTGTGAAGTTGGACTTGGATCTGCAGAACGATATTATTCTGCAATCCTTGACTGATGCATATGGGCAATTCATCATGAATTACCACATGCATAAACTTCAAAATTCCTTGGCCGAATTAATGAATATGCTGGTTACCGCTGAGCTTTCTATGAAAGGTTCTAAAGGCTCAGTTCTTGCTATGGAACGGACTTCTTCCAAAAGAAAGTCTTATGGAAAGAAAAAGAAGTCTGTGAAAAAGCAAAAGGTGGAAGGATCAAAGAAGAAGAAGGCAGAACCGAAGAAAAAGGTCCGATGGCAAAGGAAAGTGTTTCCATTGCAACAGCGACGGCCATTGGAAGCGGAACTGCCCTACTTACCTGGCCACCCTGAAGAACAAGAAGGAAGGTCCTTCTGGAGGTATGCTCGTTATTGAGTCTAACCTTACGGTTTCTTCTGCATCCAATTGGGTGCTTGACTCTGGTTCTAGTGCTCATCTGTGCACTTCTATGCAGGGTCTTGAGGATAGCAGGAGGCTGAGGGATGGAGACATGATCCTACGCATCGGTAATGGAGCAAGAGTTGCTGCAGTAGCCGTGGGAACATACCCTCTTCGATTACCATCTGGTTTAGACTTAGTTTTGAAAGACTGTTATTATGTGCCTGCAGCTAGCAGGAATTTGATTTCTGTTTCATGCTTAGCACAAGAAGGTTATGTGATTACACCTTCTTTAAGGACCATTGTAACATTCTTTATGAAAGAAATAAAATTGCAAATGGTTTCCTTATTAATGGTCTTTATCAGCTACATATTGATGTACCTAACTATCGAGCAAAACGTGAATGCCAAACGACCTAGGGATAGTCCAAATGACAGATATCTATGGCACCTGAGATTAGGTCATATAGCAGAAGATAGGATCAACAAATTGGAGAAAAATGGGCTATTGAGTCCATTGACTTTTGAGTCATATCCAACTTGTGAATCTTGTCTTCAAGGCAAAATGACTAAACTCCCTTTTGTTGGACATGGGGAGAGGGCCACAGATCTCCTTGCCCTAGTACATACTGATGTGTGCGGCCCATTTGATGTGCCGGCTAGAGGCAATTTTGTCTACTTCATTACCTTTACCGATGATCTGTCTAGGTATGGGTATGTGTATCTTATGAGACACAAGTCTGAAGCTTTTGAAAAGTTCAAAGAATTCAGACATGAAGTAGAAAAACAAACTGAAAAACCCATTAAGGTTCTTCGATCAGATCGAGGAGGTGAATACCTTAGCCGGGAATTCCTAGACTATCTCAAGGAAAATGGCATAGTCTCTCAATGGACTCCACCAGGAACACCTCAACTCAACGGGGTTTCAGAATGGAGAAATCGGACTCTATTGGATATGGTTCGATCCATGATGAGCTTCACAGACCTCCCTGATTTTCTTTGGGGACACTTCATTGTTAACTTCAATTTATCTACTGAATAGGGTTCCCTCTAAAACCGTTCCTACCACACCGTATGAGATATGGCATGGTAAGAAACCAAGTCTGAGTCATCTCAGAATTTGGGGTTGTCCGGCTCATGTCAAAAGACAACAAGCGGACAAGTTAGAGTTTAGGTCCTTTAGAGCTCGATTCATAGGATATCCTAAAGAGTCATTAGGATACTATTTCTACATTCCAGAAGACCACAATGTGATTGTGAGTCGACATGCCATCTTTCTTGAAAAATAGTTTATTCAAGATAGCGGCATTGGAAAGCAGATTAAGCTTGATGAGAAAGTCTCACAAGTACAATGAACGAGCTAAGGACCAAGTTGGAACCAAATCAGGTTGAGCCAATAAGAACACTACCTCCTCCACCTCGTAGATCGGAAAGAGTTTTCCCATCCCCCTGAAAGATACTTAGGTATTATTTCAGAGGAAGTAGAGGAAAATGTTCCTCGTAGGTAATGGTGCTCATGGTGATGATCCCAAAACCTACAACGAGGCGATATCAGATATCGACTCCGAGAAATGGCTAGAGGCAATGCAGTCAGAAATTGACTCGATGCACTCAAACCAAGTCTGGACCTTGGTAGATCCACCAGAAGGTATAGTACCTATTGGGTGTAAATGGATCTTCAAGAGAAAGATTGGTGCAGATGGGAATGTGGAGACATTCAAGGCTAGACTAGTGGCAAAAGGTTATAGTCAACGCGAAGGCATTGACTATCAGGATACCTTTTCCCCAGTAGGCTATGCTAAAATCCATCCGCACATTGCTTGCCGTTGCAGCCTATTTCGATTATGAAATATGGCAAATGGACGTGAAAACGGCATTCCTTAAATGGATATCTTGAGGAAGATATCTATATGGAACAGCCGCTAGGTTTCACATCCAGTGATACTGATCACAAGGTTTGCAAGCTGCAAAGGTCCATATATGGACTTAAGCAAGCATCTCGGAGCTGGAACACTCATTTCAATGATGTGATCAAAAAGTTTGGTTTCATCAAAAATGAAGAGGAACCATGTGTTTTCAAAAAGGGTCAGTGGGAGCGCTGTTGTCTTCCTCGTATTGTACGTGGATGACATCCTCCTTATTGGGAATGATATTCCCATGTTGACATCAGTCAAAATGTGGTTGTCCAAGGAATTCTCCATGAAAGACCTAGGTGAAGCATCCTTTATTCTAGGAATTAAGGTCTATAGGGATAGACCGAATAGGATGCTAGGACTTTCACAGAAGATGTACATAGAGGAAAGTACTAAAGAGGTTTAGTATGGAAAACTCTAAGAGGGGATTAATACCCTTCAGACATGGTATTCATCTTTCCAAGAAGATGTGCCCTAGCACACCTGAGGAAATAGAACGCATGAGCAAGATCCCTTATGCTTCTGCAATAGGGAGCCTCATGTATGCCATGCTATGTACACGACCTGATATAGCCCATGCTGTGAGTGTCACAAGCAGATATCAGTCAAATCCAGGTGAAGAACACTGGACTTCTGTGAAATGTATCCTTAAGTACTTGAGAAGAACTAAGGATATGATGTTGGTCTTTGGTAATGGAGAACTCCAAGTCCAGGGATACACAGACTCGGATTTCATGTCCGATATAGATGATCGAAAGTCGACATCTGGGAGTCTGTTTGTGTGCAATGGTGGTGCTGTCAGCTGGAAGAGTTCCAAGCAAACTGGTGATAGCAGATTCCACCATGGAAGCAGAATATATCGCTGCATCAGAGGCTGCGAAGGAAGCATTCTGGTACAAGAAGTTTGCTGCAGAAATTGGAGTAATGCCATCAGATGCCATTCCTCTATACTGCGACAACAATGGCGCCATAGCCCTTGCTAAGGAGCCGAGGTCTCACCAGAAATCCAAGCACATTGAGCGGCGATACCACCTCATCCGCGATTACCTCGAGAAGGGTTACGTCGAGGTCAAGAGAGTCAACTCCACAGATAATGTGGCAGACCCACTTACAAAGCCGTTGGGCCAGCAGAAGATCGAAGCCCACCTTGAGAAGATGGGACTTAGACTTGTAGCCAATTGGCTTTAGGACAAGTGGGAGATTGTTAGATATATGTGCCCTAGAAGCCAGAATTGGCTGACACTTGTAATACACTTCTAGGGGCAAAATTATAATTTTGACTAAAATCAATAAAATGGGTTATTTTCTATCACATATGTGTATTTAGTGTCTGTGATACATCCTTTGAGTTAATGGTAATGATAATTCATATTTTCAAGAGTTGAAAATTTAAGACATGAATAATCATTATTAACTCATAAAATGCTCCCGACCATAGGATCATCACGAGGATGGTGATTGATCCGGAAGGTTGGTGTACAATCGCTTCTCTTTAGTAGATGAGTCTTGAGTCTACGGTGTGGAGACACCGGAGCGAGAGTACAGGTACTCGTTAGAGAACGAGGGCACTGAGCGTGACCACCTCGAGTAGTCATTAGGGAAGTCTACCTTCTCGTCAATGACTGACTCGATGCTGCAGTAGTGTGTCTGGTTCTTTGACCTGAGGTGCATCGGCAGTTCACCTTGAGGGTGTTATAGTTTGACTACACCATTACTCGGTCTCCTAGCCATATGGAACCCTGAGGTGTATGTTGGCTATAGCATGTTCATTGTAGGAACTGGATTGCATCAAGATGGAATCTATCTACCTCGGTGGTAGAGGAGCAGCCCTATGATGATCATGAGAATCAAGTCCAGAAGCCCATGGCCATGGCAGAGTGAAATAATAGAAAGAGTTTCTATTTAGATTTTCACATTGGACTCGAATCGAATGATTACATCATATGACAGAGACTAGGGTTTGACGAGTTCACCTTAACCCTAATCTGATCGGGGCTCAAGATAGAAGAACTTAATCACACAGGTAGCTGCACCAAGAGGTTCGCATTCAGCTCTGATGGTTGCCACCATATACTGCTAGGTGTCACTGGTGGATTTTGGGAGCAATTAGAATGATTTAGATGATCGATCATTCTAGCTGTTCGAATCAGAAGAGTTCTGATCCATCGAAAGGAGTTTCGATGATGTCGATGATAGAGATCATGACATATCCCATTACCATACAGAACTGAACCTAACTGGGTCACACAAACAAGGGTTTGAATCTGGTGATCATCAATTGAACTGATCTAGTTCAATTGATCTGAATGAGATTCAATTAGGTTCAAGGAAAATCGTGCTAGCACTCGATTGAACCTAACGTTCTTCTTTTACTATCATAAATAAGTTGTCCTGACTGAGCCAAAGGAGTTTGTGCTCAATCAGAGGCCTTCATATGGTCTGACTGGAGGTTGTCCAAGTCAGAAAAGGTTGTCTTATTTTGTAAGACATTACCTGCCATTTTTGGTCACCTGCCATTTCTTGTTCTTTGACTTTGGTCAAAAGTCTACCTTTGACTGGTCAAATGTTGACCATTGACACTTTGACTTTTGACCACATGTCATGCACCTATTGGAGAGCTGGTGGGGGCCTGTCCCCCTGCCAGAACCTGGCAAGGAGAAGGGCGCACGCCACCCTAGGCGTGTGCCCAAGTTGGAGGCGCCTAGGAGTCCTTGTTGGACAAGGACTCCATCTCCTTTTTGGATTCCAATTAGAGTTCTCCTAAGAACCAACTTTGACTGGTCTTAGGCACCCTCTAAGGAGGAATCCAGGGGACTCTATTCCCACCAATCAGATTTAGATCTGATTTCACAAAGGGTTGTGATTGGTTGGGAAGAAGAGGAGTTGGATCACAGCTAGTCTATAAATAAGACCCTGCGCCCAACTCAGATTAAATGAATTGAATCAAGATTCCCCATGCCCCAAGGCTGCCTCTCCCCTCCTTCCTCCATGCCAAACCACCTTCTCCCCTTGCCTCTCCACGTCCAAAAGGAGTTTTGGATTTTGGTTGGTGCGATTCAGATCAAAGAAAGGCGATCAAAAGCAAGAAGGCTGCGCTGCTGCAAAGGACGACTGCTGATCTTCAAAAGGAGTTTTGAAGATCCTCCAGATCAGATCCAGATCTGAATTTTTGGAGGTGTGATAGAGAAGAAGAGGATCTCCAGATCCAACCCGAGTGGATACCGGTAGAGGCCAGGCGCTTGCGTGGCTAGATCCAGAACCTTCCGCTGCAATCAGGATCATCAACAGGGTAATAGGATTACCCAAATCAGGTAAATTAAATTTGATTTAATTTATCTTTTTTATTTTATTTATTAAAATAATAAGAATCAGATCTGAAACATATCAAGATCTGATTGAGATCAAGAGAAAAATTTTTTGAAATATATCTCTTGATCTGATCAGATCTGAACGAACCTGGACCGAAAATCAGGATTTTCCTTCACTCCCCCAAAACTGCAAGGAGGGCGCATGCCCTTGCGGTGCCATGAGGCCCAGAGTCCTGTGGATGACTCATTCTTTTGGATTCTGTTACTCTCTAGAACTAAGTGACTGATCTTCGCACAAGAGGTCTAGATCTATCCACAATCAGATTAGATCTATTTATAAAGGATTGTGATTGGTTTGGAAGAAGAGGAGTTGGATCATGCATAGTCTATAAATAAGAGCCTACACCCAACTCAAGGAGGATCTAAAAATTTGAGAAAAGAGTTCTCCACGCCCCAAGGCTTCCTCTCTCTTCCATCTTGATGCCATGTTCTACTTCTCCCTCTCCTCTCCACGTTCAAAGGAATTTGGATCTTGGTTGGTGCAATCCAGACGAGAGAAAGGCGATAGAAAGCTAGAAGGCTGCACTGCTGCAAAGGACAACTACTGATCTTCAAAAGGTATTTTGAAGATCCTCCAGATCAGATCCAGATATGATTTTTGGAGACGTGATAGAGAAGAAGAGGATCTCCAGATCTAGCCTGAGTGGATACCGGTAGAGGCCAGGCACTTGCATGGCTAGATCCAGAACCTTTCGCTGCTTACAGGATCATCAACGGATAATAGGATCACCCTACATCAAGGTAAATTAAATTTGATTTAATTTATTTAGGTTTTATTTTTATTATTAGAATAATAAGGTTCAGATCTGAAATATCTTTGATCTGATTTGGATCAAAGAGAAAAAGTTTTGAAATATATCTCTTGATTCGATCAGATCTGAACGAATCTAATTCGAAAAATCAGGATTTCCCTTCACATAAGTGGAGAGAGTTCTGACATGAGTTTAGAGCGAAGGAGTGCAGGAGCACCAAATCCTAGCACCAACATCAAAGATACATAGTTCCAAGTAGAGCAGCATGTGAGGAAAGATAGGTGAGATTCTGAGGAGACTGTGTCAGAATATGCTGCGGGCATTGGCATAGGATTGCTGTAGATTCTCCATGAAAGTTCAGGATAAATGATGCGGCTGCCAAGTAGAAGGATGTCTATAACTCCAAGGGTGGTGCATAGGTGCAAGTCAAGATCTTTAGTGGTGGAGATGATCATCCCAAAGGCCTCAAAGGAAGCTCAGCAGCTGAAGAAAGATGGCAGTGGCAAGGTGTGCATAGGCAACTATCAAGGCATGCATCGATAGTGAGATCATGTAGGAGAATATTGTCAGGTGTGCCAAGGCTTGAGCACACCAAGATAGAGATTGTAGGATCTGGTGTGGTGCTCTCAAGCCTTAGGAGGCCATGAGAGGAGTCAGGATGTTGGCTTCGAAAGACTAGGATGATTATGGTCCTAGGACTAGGATAGGAGTTATCCTAGGATGAAGGCAGCATGTAGCTCTACACGAACTCAAGATTCAGGTGTGAGGATCTTGAGGGGGCTTGGTAGGTGCTCCAAAGATCTGAAATACAAAGTGGAGTAAAGGACCAAAGCTAAGAGAAGAATCAGCCAAGACAAGGGACTGACATACAGGCAGACTGACTCGGATACGCAGTCAAGCTGGCTCGGGCTGAGATCGAGCTAACTTAGAGTGCAGTCAAGCTTGCTATCTCTGGCAGACAAAAGATAGGATTCGAATGATACGCAGTCGAGCTAGCTAGGCTTCTGACAGAGTCAGCTTGATGGTGGTGAACAAAACTAGATGGAAATTTTTTGTTTGGGGTCTTAAGGCCTAATCTAATAAGGTCTTAATGTAGCTAACAAATGTATGGGTCGGGTTTAGATCTAGAGGGTGAGAGCATGGGAGACATGGATGTATATGAGCTCGGTGAGTGCTTTCATATATTGGGTTAGCTTAAGAAAGTTTTTCAATTGAAGTTTGGATTTATTAGGATTCATGTGGTATAGCAAAAATTCTAAGATATATAAATCTAGGTATTATAATCTTTACAAGAGAGAATGGAATCAATATACAGCTTTTCTCTCTAACTCTCATCTTTCTTTTCTCTCTGGTTCCAATGCCAAGCCTTAGGTGCGACCATTAATTTTTTTTGCTCTTTTTCATATTTCTAGATTAACACCCAAGTTCGTGCAAGAGATTGGATCTACGACTGTGGTTCCAAATAGCCGTAGGCATAATAATTGATATCAAATCCATATCGATTATTCCAATACTTGGTATCAGAGCTAGAAGATGCCATGGTGATGTGCTAACAGGCTTGTGTGCTGTCTATGTGGTTTCTAGTATCCACTAAGAAATTAGGATAATTTCTCGAATTGGAGATTGAGGCTACCAATTCGAATAAAATAGTGAAAGAATTTTTTGATTAAAGTCTAAATCTTTATGTTTAATGAATTATTACTAATTAGGTTTGGATTTTTTTTGGTGCAGATATGGCCGCTTTTCTTTTGCTTTGATCATTGTTAGACAATGATAAGCTTGTAGGATCCAACTTTGGTAACTAGTACCGTAAGTTGAAGATTGTCCTAGAACATGAATGGATCTTGTACATGTTGATAGATTCGGCACCTAAGGAGCTAGCACCCAATGCATGTGGAACAGTTAGAGACACTTATCAAAAGTGGCTCAATGATCGAACCATGATGTGTTGTATCATGCTGGTAGCCATGAGCAATGAGTTCAGTTATAGATTCGAGTCTGCTTTGTCAGAAGATATGCTTCAAGTGTTGAACAAGTCTTTTGGCACATCTGATGACGTTAAGAGACACAAGACTAGTTGTGCCATCTTCAATGCCAGGATGAGGGATGGAGCTTCTGTCATTGATCATGTACTATACATGATTGAGTTGATGGAGCATTTGAGCAAGCTCGATTTTTTCTTGCACGAGTAGCTAGGAAAAGATGCGATTTTAAACTCATTGTCTAAATCTTTTCTTCCATTCCTTACTCATTATAGAATGACAAAATCTGAAGTAAACTGCCATGGGTTATTGGGGTTACTTCAGAACTTTGAGAAGGATCACTAGCTCCATAAGGAGTCGATGAACTTAGTGGGAGGGTCTTCTTCTGGTTCTTAACCCTTTAGAAAAGGAAAGAAGAACAAGAAGAAGAAAAGTAAGAAAATGCAAGTTCAGGCTTAGACATTTATGCAGGGCCAGATCGAGAAAGTAAAGGCTAATAAAAGTTAAGTTGAATGCTTTTTTTATAAGAAGCAGGGGCACTAGAAGTGGAACTATCCTTAGTACATAGCCTCACTGGATCCAAATAGGCCAGAGAAAGAAGCAAGCTATTGCTGGGCAAGGTATTTATATCAATAACTTCCTTACAGTTTCTCTATTTATGATATTACTTGAACTGGGTATTGGAATACCAGTAGCTCCTTACCATATTTATAATTCATTGCAGGGGGATTGCAAGGTTAGTAGGAGATTCGAATGCAAGATGAAAAGGTTCCTTGAAACATTAGGAGATGGAAGATCAGTTTCTAGTTCTAGCATTTAGGAAATCCTGACAACTTGTAATTTGAGTCTCTATACCATTGTTCTTAATGATTGTCATTTTTCTCCTCAGTTTTTTTTTGAATGTCATTTTTGTAGGCCTTTTGGTCCAAAGAATAATTATGAAAATTTTACTAAAGAAATAAGTTTTGCAATATCATTATGAATGGTGTTACTATATTCTCTATAGATACTTTGAACAATGGTGTGTATATATGCTATCATAATCTATTAATATAGTCTATTCCATTGGCAAGCATCCTAGATTAGATAGTATGTCTGATATGTACTTATGGTACTGTAGGCTAGGTCATATAAATAAGAATAGGAAAAATAGGTTGAATCAAGCAAAAATCCTCGAAGTCAGTAATTGTGAATCACTTCCAACCTGTGAGTCCTGTCTACTTGAAAAAATGACCAAGTCATCTTTACTGAAAAAGATGAGAGAGCCACTAAGGTCTTAGATCTAGTATATATTGATATATGTAGACCTATTAGCATTAGTGCCAGAGGTGGATATTTCTACTTCATCACTTTCACAGATGATCTATCTAGGTGGATATGTCTATCTGATGAAACATAAGTCGGATTCATTTGAAATGTTTAAATGATTTCGAAGTGAAGTGGAAAAATAAACTGGGAAGAGTATTAAAACTCTTCAATTTAATTGAGGAGGAAAATACCTTTCTAATGAGTTTCTCATATATCTAGGAGAGAGAATGAGATTCTCTTCGAATGGACTTTTCTAGGAACACCATAGCATAATGGTGTGTTTGAAAGGAGGAATCAAACTCTGTTAGACATGATCCAATCCATGATGGATTTTGCCAGCTTGTCGATATTCTTCTAGGGATATGCACTCGAATCGACTTGCGATCTTGTACATAGGGTTTCAAGTAAGTCTATAATTAAAACTCCATATGAGATATGGACAGGGCATGAGCCAGTACTTTCACACCTCAAGCTTTGGGGGTGCCCGAATTATATGAAATGATTAATCATAGATAAACTTGGACCTAGGTTTGATAAGTGTACATTCATAAGGTATCCTAAAGAATCAAAAGAATATATTTTCTACCATGCTGATGAACAAAAAGTATTCATCAGCCTTAAGAAAATCTTTTTGAAAAAGAAATTTTTTGGTGAAGAAACTATTGCCTCTAAAGTTGAACTTGATGGAGTTCAACAGGTAGAAAGACCAATACCTGTTGCTGAACCTGAATCAAATTTGATTGGATCAAATCTGCAGCCTAGTATTCCTGCACCATTAAGGCGATCCGATACAGTATCACGTCAGCTAGACAGATACTATGATTTCTTAGTCTGGGATGGTGATCCCATTGAACTCGATGAGAATAATAAGAATTCGATCACCTATATTGATGCAATGCAGAGGCCTGATTTTGAGAAATGGCTTGAGGCCATGAAATTTGAGATGGAGTTCATGAAGGTCAATGATATATGGACATTGGTTGATCCACTCGAAGGGGTTAAATTCATTGGATGTAAATAGATTTTCAAGAAGAAGAGGGATGCAGACGAGAAGGTGAAGATCTATAAAGTCCATCTAGTTACCAAGGGGTATCGTCAACGTTATGGTATTGACTATGATGAAACATTCTCTCCTGTGGTAATGCTCAAATCCATTTAGATAATGCTTGCTATAGCTGTCCATCTAGACTATGAGATCTGATAGATGAATGTGAAGACAGCTTTCCTAAATGGAGAGCCGACCGAATAAGTGTATATGATACAACCTGAGAGGTTCACATCTACAGACGAGTCTAAGGTGTACAAGTTTTAGAGATCCATTTATAGATTGAAGCTAGCATCTTGGAGTTGGAACATACATTTTGATAAGATGATCAAAACGTATGGCTTCGTTAAGAATGGAGAAGAACCCTGCATTTATAAGTGAGTGAATGGTTCGGTAGTAGTATTTCTTGTCTTGTACGTAGATGACATTCTCTTAATTGAGAATGACATCCCCATACTGCAAGGAATAAATGTTTGGTTGTCATCTTAGTTGTCCATGAAGGACTTGGGTGAAGCATCCTACATTCTATGGATGAAGATCTATAAGGATAGATCTACGAGGATGCTTGGGTTATCTCAATCCACGTGCATAGAAACTATGCTGAAGAAGTTCAGCATGGAGAATTCCAAGAAAGGCTATCTTCTGATCAACTATAAAATTTCTCTATCTAAGAAAGATTGTCCGACAACTCCTGAAGAGAGAGAGCATATGAGTAGATTCTCATATGCTTTAACAGTGGGATCTATTATATATGCCATGATATATACGATATTAGATGTGGCATACTCATTAGAAGTAGTGAGTAGATACCAATTTGATCCAGGAGAAAATCACTAAAAAATGGTAAAAGCCATCATTAAGTATTTGAGAAATACTAAAGATCAATGGTTGGTTTATGGTGAGTCAGATCTAAAACTTGAGAGGTTTATAGACTCCAGCTTTCAATCTGACTATGATGATAGCAGAAGCATGTTAGGTTATGTCTTTACTCTAAATAGTGGAGCCAGCTGCTGGAAGAGTTTCAAGCAGTAAATTATGGTAGATTCTATTTATGAGGTAGAATATGTTGTAGCATCAGATGCCTCGAAGAAAGCTATATGGCTGAAAAAATTTATCACCGAGCTTGGAGTAGCATCCTTCTTTAATCGACCAGTCCTGCTCCACTGCAATAGCATTGGTGCCATTGCTCAGGTAAAAGAATCAAAAACACACCAGCGAATGAAGCACATACTGTGCCGCTACTACTTGGTCTGGGAGATTGTGGATCAAGATGATATTGACCTTCAGAAGATCGATGGAAAGGAGAACCTGACCGATCCCTTCACTAAAGCCTTGGCGATAAAGAAGTTCGACGATCACAAGTCAAAGATAGATATTAGATACTGTGTCGAGTGGCTTTAGGATAAGTGAGAGTTATTAGAAAATATGTCCCAAAATCAATCATCAGCCTATTGATGGTTGTGCTACCTTATAATTATAATTAATTTATTAATGAATAAAATAAATATTTTGGTATTTTTATCATAAAGTCTACATCTTCTAATGAACTTCATTATTGTGATGAAGTTCTTAGGACTATTTAGTTTCGATAAAGAGAAAATTTATCGATTAGTCCTTAAATAATTTATGATCAAATGATATGCTATTTATTAAGACGATAGTGTTTATCGAGCATAGGTCATTGTATGCCATATAGGTTGGTTGTCCTCTTAACCAAGAAGTGTAAAGACATTAGTATGGCATACAAGTAAGATGTATGGATACATCATCACTGGATGTGACCAATTCTAGAGTATTCTATTATGGAGAATTGCTCTAATGGGATATAGGTATAAATATCCCTTAGACCTAAGATCACCATAGTGGCTTGCAAGCAACTCACTGTACTTTGGTACCAGACTAACTAAATTTTTAATTCGATAATGAAAGATTTTTAGGCATAGTTAAGTACTTGCGAAGTCGGTGAGTGATCAAGATGGGGTTGACCACTCCAAGAGTTGGAGAAGAATGCATCACTATATTTCAATATAGCAAAAATCTTGGTCAGAATAATCCATAAGATGGATTTGTTATTTTAAATTATAATATGGATGACTTTATCGAGGTTGGTAGTTAAACTTTGAGGTGTTCTAAGAGCATTTTGGTCAAGGAAATGAATTATATGAAAACTATATCCATATGGGATCTAAAGATATTATTCTACACATTCGACCTCTCCAACCATCGGATACCATTGATAGATGGTCACTTCAATTGGTATAAAAATTTATTTCTATGCTATTGACTTAGGGTTGAACCTATGGGGTCACACACATAAGAGTTTTCGATCGGATCAGATGGTTGATCGATGATTAAGAATTGTTCATAGGTCAAACAATCAATACGATTGATGTTTGACCTAATATGAGTATTATAGGAGGATCGATTAGCAATTGTATTGCTAATTGACTTAATTTGATTAAGCCAAAGTATTAAGATTAAGTTTAATTAAATATAATTTAATTATATTTTATTTGGGTTTGATTAGATCAAGTTCAATTGGCTTGTTGAATGAGCCAATTGCAAGGAAGAACGAGTCCTAGTTCAATTAGGACTTGTATCAACCCAATCTCTAATTTAATTAAAAATTAAATTAGAATTAAATTTGATTTAATAAGATAATTAGTTGGATTAAAACCTATTCTAATTGGGTTTAATTTGTCCTGGTTTTATTTGATTCAAATTTTAAGTTTGACCAAGTCAAAATAGGAGTCCTAGTATGACTTGGACTCCCTTCTCCTTGTGCTAATGAATTCCTCATGCCCCCATGCCCCTTTTTGCTTTGTTTTTTGCATGAAAAATCTTCTCTCCAGGCCTTTCACACATGCCCCTTGCTCTCCTTTCTTTCATACATGGAAGTAGATAGTGGACCAAGTCAAACAACAGAGTTTGTTTTGATTTAAACTCTATGAGATAAAGTTTTGAGAAATCAAAAGTCCTACCCATGCTTGCTGCCAAACCCTTCCTGAGTTCCCTATAATTTTTATGGCTTTTAGAGGAGGATTTGTATGACATTCTTAAGTGGTCCACGAAGAAAAAAAAGGAGGGGGTGCCCAAGAGTTGGGCGCCCCAAGTCTAGTGCAATTTGGATATTGCTTGACTAGGTATTTGACCTAGTCAAGGGTTGTTCTATATCTTCATATAAAAAGAGATTTTTCTCCTATTTTTTTTTGAGATTCTAGAGACATGAGAGGGATATTGGGGTATGGAAAAACTTGGGAGAGAAAATCTTAGGCATAAGAATTGTAAAGGCTCCAATCAAGGTGCTTTGGTGAGAGAATAAAGAAGAAGAAGAGGGTCATCTTCTAGGGTTTTTTATAAATCTCTTTCTCTATATTTTTGTGAGTTTTGAGAGGTGTCTCAATGTCAAAATCTTCTTCCTCATCTTTTAAAAAATTGGAGGGTCGAAAAATTATAGAAAGAAGATCCAAATTGACCGTCGAAGAAGAATTAGCACAGTAATAGGATACCATGCTGATTTTCAGTATTGGACTTCTAATCTATGATCGAGGGCTCGTGTGGACAATCTGTAGAGATTGGATATATGTGCAGCTCAGAGAAACAATCTCAAGCCTGGATCAGCATGTTAAGAAACTCAAGTTGTAAAGGTAAGGGTGATTTGATCTCCCTATTGCATATTTAGATTAGATCTAGTGTAGATCTATGTTGATGTGATCATCACTTTTTCTTTTGATATTTTAATTTTTGATTTAATATCATGCTTTATCATGTAATAGAATCCTAGATCTAGAATTTTATGTTATTTTATTCATGAATTGATGTGATTAATTCATCTTTTTCACTATGATTTTGAAAATATTTCAAAAGCTAACCCTAGAACCCTAGATCAGTTTTCTTCAGGGATTGCGCTTGCTTGGATGGTTCCACAGCTTTTTTGGCTTTGGCAGTCATTCTTTGATCTCTATAAGGACTTGAGTTTTTGGAGCATTTAAGAAAGTGTAATTCCTTCAAACTAGACTTCTTTGTTGATAAGCTCCAGGTGGAGTTCAGGCTTGCCTGCATTCTGAAGGAGTTCTAGAATGTGGTCGAGCTTCAGTCGATCTCTCAATAATTATGGGCTTGCTATATTCGTCCATCCATCACTCTCCAACAACCTCCTCATCCTTTAATTTGAAAGCCTCAATCCGGACATAACCCTCGACCCGAGCCAGCATGTTGGCGAAGTTACAGGGTACTTCTTTTCAAGGAAGAAGAGAAGATCATTCTTCTGAAGGCCATCTTGAGTGCGGCCATTGCAACAGACTAATCCAAATTATGGATCTCAAGAGCAGCTATGTTGAAGTGGCTGATGTAAGCTCAGATGGACTCTCCTTCTTTTTGCTTGATATGGATTAGAGAGTCCGAACCTTGCCTCTGACGCTGGCTACTAATAAAATGTGCAATAAACTAATGGCTCATTTGATCAAAAGAGTAAATGGTACCTGGTTTGAGGTCCGAGTATCAGTTTTTTGCTGCTTCCTTCAAGATAGAGGGAAAAGCTCGGCATGAAATGGCATCCAACATGCCATGGAGCAGCATCATTATATGTAAAGCTTCAAAGTGGTCAATGGAGTCTGAGGTTCTGTCATAACTCTTAAATTGGAAAAGCTTAAAGTTTGGCGGGATAGGCTCCTACGTGATCTGGGTGGTGAAGGATGGATTAGTACAGATATCATCATTATGGGTAGGGACCATGTGGTAGAGTTTCTCAATCCGCCAGCTCATCTCTTGGAGCTTCTGATCGAGAATATCATCTTGATCATGGATCTTAAAGGGCTGTTGGCTAAATGGATGTAGAGATCTTCGGGGGTGGTGTCATGGTCGGAACATGGGCTCTTTGCTCTTTGCTTCTCTTTTCTTAGAGTCACTGGCCGACTAACCTAGGTGGGTCTTTCCTGCACCGAATCTCGATGCTCTGACGATGGTTACTCTAGTTGAGCTGGTATCAGAGTTTGCTGCATGGCCTGCATTACTTCAATGAGGCCTTTAACTTACTGCATGAGCAAGTTAAACTACTCCAGGTCGACCATGATTACAGGTGAAGGAGGTTTAGGTGCTAGTGATGGGGTTGGAGTGGGCGAATCTGCTGGTCCCTGGTTAGTTCTGGAGGCAAAGATGGTGGATCGTCGAGAGGAGACTTTCCTAAATGGCATCTCGCTTAGAGCAAAAAAAAAGATTAGAGAAAAAAGAACTGAAGAATTAAAAAAGAGAGGAAGAAGATGAACTTGACTAGCTACGTCTTTAAGAACAAGGGTTCAGAGGCCTTTTCTCTAGCGCTAATTCTGTTGGTGTAGAAAATGATGTTGATACTGAAGTTTGCTAGAGCTGAAGGAATTTAGATCGCCGATGAGACCTGCAAGATAAAGTCTTGACTGGAGTTGGCTCTGGTAAGACCCTCCAATGGTTAAGTTAGTTCTTCGGCCAAGAAGAATAGAATACTCGGCAAATTAAATTATAGATAAGAGCTTAGAGAAGTAGGCATATCTGGAGAATTTCTTTTATAGATGGAGCTCATAATAGAATGATAGTGATAGTCATAATAGAATGCCAGTAGGCCGTTTAGGCCATGTGGAGTTTGTTATGGAGAGTGGGTTGTCATTTATCACGACTTATAAGTGGTTGAATTTTATTTGTTAGAATTCGGATGATAGGTCGGAGATGTCTGTGCTTAGTTGTAGGTTGTTCATATTAGGATGGAGGATTCGAAGTCTGACTAGCCGTACTTGAAGGTTAGCTTTTAAGTATCTAATGGTGGACTTACGATTGAATTCTATGGAGACTGCTTTTGATAGCTTTCAGGAGTTTGGCCACCTTTAGAGTCGGTCAAAAGTAGATGTGGACATTTAGAGTAGAGGCCAGAGAGGGAACGATAGAATCTTCAATGAGAACTATAGCCAGGCCTTTTTGAAGGAGCTCGACCGGGACAATAGAGATCCAAGATCAAGTAGGAGCTGAGACGGGTGAATTTTAAGACTCTGAGCTTCTTACTAGTGTTGCATTAGCTGCTTTCAAAAGTTTGGCCACCTTTAAGTTCAGACTTATGTTATTGGCAAAGTTCTTTCACTAACTCAAGTTCATCCAGTCGAGGTCCTTGGTGCAAGAGTGCCAGGATCTGCCATTCATAAGGTGGAGTAGAAGAATTTGGCTGCAGAGAAATTTGGCCAAAAAGGAGTTCAGTTGGAAAAAAATTTGATTGGATAGGAATTTGGCTAGCTGAGGTCCTTGATTTCTGAGATTGATGAGATTTGCTATCTATGGTATAGAAATTCGGCCACCTTCAAGGTCGGCCGCAAGGTCCAACTGTGTTGGGATTTGATACTTGATGGAGTTCTCCTGTCTATCTTGAGCTAAAGATTGGAATCAGCTGAATAGCATCTCTTTTCACTATTCAAGCTCATCAGGCCAAAGTTCAGCATGCCTTTAATAGGTTCTGCAATCATGGGAAGAGAGCTAAGGGTTGCCATTGGAAAGACTGTCTGACATTCATGGGTTGGAGGATCGGCCATACAGAAGTCGACTAAAACAAGGAGGCAATTTAACTGAAGTTCGGACCTTAACACCACTACTTCAGATAGTATTATATCAAGGTCGGGCAATCCACTGGACTTCGGTGGAAGCTATTTTACCCCCAACAATGGGCAAGATCAGTTGGTGGCAACTAGAAATCATGGTGGCATGCTAAGCCTGCTTTGAACCTCAATACAAACCAAAAGTTGCATATAAACTTACCGATGCCTCCATAAATATTTTCCAAGGACATCATAAAAACCCTTCCCAACTATTTTAGAGTTTATAGTCCTATGATTAATACAAAGAAAAGGGGGAAGTTTACCCCTCGCTCAGCTACTTAGTAGTGAAATATATTGGAATGCAGGGTGTTTTGCTTTGTTATTAAAAAGCAAGTTCATTATGCCTAGTTTCACTGTCTTGGCTCTGCAACTAGACCATAACCTATGTGCTTAACTTTACTATGCACAAGACTAGATCATGGAAGAAGTTATTTGACTTTGGTGTCCAAATGGTGTATCCTATAAAATTTTCTGATTTGACTTCTATTAATAGTAAAGAATATAGGCCCAAGCAAAATCTGCTAGGATTAAGGATTGAGGATAGAAGGGGAGGTTTGGAAGATACTTAGCCATCCTATAGATGACATAGATCCAACCTGCCTATCAAAAATGATCACAACAAAAAACTTGGAAGCACCACCAAACCGATGATGTTATTATGGATAGACAATTCTGCCATCAACTATTAAGAAAAATGCCTTAAGATTTAGTCTACAATAAGTCCAGAATGAGGTCCAAGATAATAAACAGAATCTAACAAGACCAAGAATATCCCAAACAAAGTCCAGATGGAGAAGTTATGCATGAAAGAACACTGGAGCGAGGTGGCACGATCCATGGACCCATTGGAGGGGCGCATGGGTTGGTGTAGGCCGACGATAGTGTGAGCCTGATCTAGCAGCATGTGGGGGCACTAGGCTAGCCATGCGTTGGGCCAGCTTAGGCATGCGGATGTGTGCATTCCATGCAGGCATGGGCCATGCAGGCATGCACAAGCCCTATGCAACATGTGCAGGTGCATGGGCTGATCGCGTAGGCACGACCCAGTGTGGATGCACGTGCACGGGCCTCGCGGGCCTACCACGGGCAAGACCGACTCCATGTGGTCCATACACAGCATGGATTGGGAGTTGTTTCCTACTGGTTTTGCATGGTCAATGGTGGACTAGTGGGCATTTTCTAAGGTTTCTTACCATTTTTCATGATCCAATGGCTTAGGAGCGAACCGATCATGATTAAATAGTCAGGAAAGAATTCGAGTTTGATCTGAGATGATTTTGCATGATCCAATGGATTAGATGTGAGCCAGTCATGATCGAATGGCCAGAAATTGATCTTGGATGTGTTTGGGACTGAATTTCCTATCGAAATACTATTTTGAAGTTTTTACAGTCTATATAACTTTGATTGATGAACCATTTATTGCATTAGAGAGATGATGACATCCTGGAGGTGCTGAGACTTCTTGAGAGGTTTTAGAAAATTTTTGTGAGGATTTTGAGATTTCTTGTTTAGAGACTCTTGTACAAGGGTTGAGTGGTAAGTTTTTTTTATATTTATTTATTTTTATCTTTTGTAGTAAAGTTTGCATGCTCGGGAAGGTAGACCTTAATCTAATCCATGCACTTGATTATGTGCTGTATCTTATCTTTTATTTTTCTTTTTCTCTTGCAGTATCCATACATGATCGGCAACACAAGTGGTATCGAGAAGGTCCTAAGTTGGTGGTGTCCTGACCAAACTCTCAAAATAATCGATATCAAAGTGAGTTGATATCCTAACAATTTGTATTGGAACCAAGTGATACTAGTGCTCGTGGTTGCCTAAATCATGATAGTATTGATCGAGATCAAAGAAGATGGAGAAAATAAGTACATCAAGGTGGAGATCAATCGATTTGATGGAAAGAGCAATTTCTTCTTATGGCAAGCAAGGATGAAGGACATGCTCATCCAACACAGATTGATCGATGCTTTCTTAAATGAAAAAAAGTTGGATACCATAGAGAAGAGGACCTAGGAGCGACTACAGATGCAGACGATGAGTACCATCTGCATGTACCTAATGGATGAGGTGGTGATCCATGTACTTGGCAAGACTTTACTGATGATGCTGTGGTCGAAGCTCGATGAGTTTTACATGATGAAATTCCTCAGCAATACTCTTTCTTTGGAGGTAATTCTACTAACTACGGATGATCGAGGGATAAAATGTACAGAGCATCTCAGTCACTTTTAGAAGATTTTCATTGATCTTCTTAGTGTAGGTGAGAAGGTTGAGGAAAAGACTAGGATGTTGATCTTGCTAGCATCGCTTCTTCCTTTATATAAGTTCTTGGTGACTGCTCCTTTAGTAGAGAAGAGCACCATCAAGATGAATAAGATCACTATGTCGATTCTCCAAAATAAGGTTCTCAAGAGAAAGAACTCAGCTTCAAGCTCAGATGGCAGCAGCTTAGCTTTGGCAATTTTTGAAGGAGTAGGTAGTAGCAATAGAGCGACAAGAGAGCATGAGGTGGGCGATCCAAGTCCAAGATAAGAGATTCCTATAAGATCAGGTGCTACTGATATGACGAGTTGGGGCATCGTGTCAAAGATTGCCCATAACTCAAGGATTGGATGTAGGCTACTATAGCGATGGCTAGTAGCGATATAAAAGGCAGTGATGATGTTTTTCTGGTAATTGATGAGGTATCTACTTTTAGATGTATGTCCTAGAAGCTAGATTGGCTAATACTTATAATACACTTCTAAAAATAATTTTATAATTTTAACTATAAATTAATAAAAAAAATTATTTTCTATCATAGTATGTATTTAAAGTGTCTGTGATACATCCTTTGAGTTAATGATAATAAAAATTCATATTTTTAAGAATTAAAAATTCAAGATAAATTTTTATTATTAACTCATAAACTGCTCCTCATAGTAGGATCATCATGAGGATGGTGATTGATCCAGAAGGTTAGTGTATGATTGCTCCTTTAGGATATATGAGTCTTAAGTCTATGGTGTAGAGACACCAAAGTGAGAGTATAGATACTCGTTAAAGAATGAGGGCACTGAGTGTGACCACCTCAAGTAGTCATAAGGAAGTCTAGCTTCTCGTCAATGACTAACTCAATGCTGCAGTGGTGTGTTTGATTTTTTGACTTGAGGTGCATCGACAGTTCAACTTGAGGATATTATAGTTTGACTATACCATAACTTGATCTCCTAGCTATTCAAAATTTTGAGGTGTATGTTGGCTATGGCATATTCATTATAGGAATTGGATTGCACAAATAAGGAATCTATCTATTTCGATAGATGAGGAGTAGCCCTATGATGATCATGAGATTGAGTCTATAAGCCCATGGCCATGGTAGTATGAAGATGATAGAAAGAGTTTCTATTAGGATTTCACATCAGACTCAAATCAAATGATTAATTCATATGATGGATATTGGGTTTGACGAGTTCACCATGACCTTAATCCTATTAGGGTTCAAGATAGAAGAACCCAATCACACAGGTAACTATACCGAGAGATTCGCTTTCGATTCTGATGGATTGCCACCATATATTGCTAGGTGTCACTGGCAGATTTTGAAAGCAATTAGAATGATCTTAATAATCGATCATTCTAGTTATATGAATAAAAAATATTCTGATCCATCAAAAGATATTTCGATGATGTCGATGATGGAGATAATGACATGTCTCATTACCATACAGAGTTGAACCTAATGAATCATACAAACAAGGGTTTAGGTCTGGATGTGATCAATCGAGCTAACCCAATTCGATTGATTTGGATTAGATCTAATTAGGTTCAAAAAAATTATGCTAGCACACGATTAAGCCTAACTTTCTCCTTCTGTAGTCTTTCTAGTTCGTCTCAACTGAGCCAAATTGATTTAGGCTCATCAGAAAGTCCTATATAGATTTTGTCCTTATCTGACTGGAGCTTGTTCATATCAGAAAAAGATTGTCCAAATCCATCAGATGAAAATAAGATAACACCTACTAATTCCTGTTGCCACCTACCATTTTCTATCACCGTCGGGACATGAGATGTCCCAATGCAATAAAGAGGAGATATGGGCATGCGCCCCCTTTGGACATCTCCTTGGGGTGCATGCCCACTTGGATTTCATTCACAAATATGTGTGCATGCCCCTAATTGGCATGTGCACATGGGGAAAAGAGATGGAGTCCCATACAAATGGAACTCTAGGGTTACTTAATGACTTCACTCTTGGGCGCCAATTTATTTGTGCTTATCCTATGTTGGTGCCACCTATGGGGAGTTTGAGAGGTCTCTAACCTGATTGGATCAAGTGACACTACTCCACCGATCAGATTAAGATCTGATTAAATCAAGCAATATGATTGGTCGAAGTGATGTGGCACTGCATTGTGCAGTAAGGTCTATTTAAACCCCTATCTGCGCCTAGGGTTTCATTATTGCACCCATCCACCACACCGCAAGGCTACCCCTCCTCTCTTCCATGCCTCCCTCTAGTTCTCTCTATTCTCTCTCCATGCCCAAGAGGTTGGGTGAATCCAGCAAGAAAGATCCAAGTATTGGTGCAAAGATCAAGAAGACAGTCAACGTGTTCATGAGACGAGCATGCTGCCTTTATCGCTTGTTTTGAAGACTCTATGAATTAGATCCAGATTTAATTTTTGAAAATCAGATTCAGCAGGAGATTGCATCCAGATCCTGCCTGAGTGGACTCTAGTAGAGGTCAGGTGCTTGCATGGCTTGATCCAGAACCCCAGGCTTCAGCATATCATCAACAGGATAAAAGCAGTTTACCATAAAGGTAATAATTATTGTTTTCATTTTATTTTATATTAGTTTTTTAATATCAAATCTATAGAACTAGATCTAAAAATTCTTAGATCTAATTAGAATCTAATAGAAAAATTTTTGAAATTATCTTACAAATCTGATCATATCTAAACGATCTTATGGCGGAAAATGCCGATTTTCCTTCAACTAGTATTAGAGCTACGTTAGCAATTTTTAAAATTTAATTTTTATTTTATTTTTGATCTTATATTAAAGAATTTTAGGTATCAAATTAGATATGATTAGATCTAAAATTAAAAAAAATTAAAAATATTAGATTCATATTAATGATGTATGAGATACAGGTCTAGACTAGGTGTAGAACTGTTCTATGTATAGCCCAGTGTAGTTTTTCTTTTGATATGATTAAATATGATTTTAGATTCTTTTTATTTTTATTTTTTTGGTATTATAAATATTATAATCAGATCTAAAAAATAAAAAATTAAATATTTAATTATTCATATAAGATATGATAGCTGCATGCCTAGACTAATTATAGAATAGTTCTATGAATTATCTAGAATAGATTTTATTTTGATATGATTAATTTAAAATTTTATATTTTAGATTTTATATGTGATATATTATATCTGAAATAATGCATATTTAATTTAATGATTGATGCATAAGATGTATACAGAACATGCATGATTAGATTTATGATTTTATATGTGATATATGTTATAGATCTTATTATTTTATAGTATAGTAATTATTTTTGATTAAGGCATTTCCCTTGGCTGCCAGTCATAAAAGTAAGAAGGGTTTAAAGATCCTCTCTTTCCATTCGATGGGATGCTCTTATAGCGTATAGGGGTGTTGTGCATTTATCCTTAATCAAAAATTAAAAACTTATTTTTCTGCAAAATTCTAGATCCTGAAACTCTAGAATTTTTGATAGATTTTTATTTATGAATCTAAACATAACTAAGAATTAAGATTATCAAACTAATTAGATCTAAAAATTATGAATTTTTAGATCTAAGATATCTTCATAAATTTGGGTTCAGGCTTAGATAACTCAATTAGGTCTAGCGGTTGATCAAACCAAATCAAGAGTTGGTTAGGTGGGATCAAGAATGCTTAGAATTGATCAGTCCAATAGAATTATGTCTGGGTCAAGGTCGACTCACAGTCACATGTGGTTGACCAAGTCAAGATCTAATTTGACTCTATAGTTCAAGCTTGGATTGTAGGCTAACCCGATTGGTTCTGATTCGATATTTTGGTGTCTAAGGTAAGTTTGGCAGATACGACTGACTGATTTTTAATTGGAAGCTACTCGATCTGAATGTATTCTTATCAAGTTAATGGCAGATCCCTTCTACCGGTCTCACTTACCTGGCCATTTAGATCGATCCAGTTTTGATTTGAGGTGGCTAACAATTTGAGCTAACCCATGCCACTAGGTTAGTCATAATTGTTATAACTAAGTGATAAGTGGTAAAAATATACTAATAAAAGTATTAAATTATAAAATAAATTAATCTATTTTTCTAAAAATTGATATTTTTATTAATCTTATGTAGGAAAGAAGGTCACCAATATGAAGATCTTATTTTTTTGGTTCAGATGAAATAAATTTTAGGCAAAACGGACTTCAAACGAGCCCAAAATTGAATTTAAAAAAAAAAAAACCGATTCAGTTCAAATCAGTTCAGAAAAATTAGCTCAGTAGATCGTTCGGTCCGACCGCACCCAGCAGACTGAACCGCTGATGTAGCGCTGATGCAAGGCTGACGTCAGTATTTTTCGTGGTGCATGGTGGACCACTTTAAGAGCATTTCGAGAATTTCACATGAAGAAGTGTGCTCCGATTGGCTAAAGAATGCGACGGTCCATGCAACGTTGGGCTCGCGCATGGTCTATAGAGGATAATTTAGAAATTTTGTTTGATTCGACGAGTGCCTTTCACTGAGATTTGATCGGACGGTCGAAATGTATGCGCTGATGAATGGCATCCATAGCTCCCAATCGAGATCCAACGGTTGAGATTTATCCCAACTTTAAACTAAAGATCAGAAGCCTTCCTGTGTGCGATCTGATGGCCCAGATTTAATCCAATGATTGATTTGATGGCTGCTATGAATTTTGACTTGATCTGAGAAATTTTAAAGGGTTTTTAAGTAATTTTTGGATCATTTGATCGACATCCAATGGTCAGAATCATCCAAGATCCTAATTTGAGTTGTTTTGAGAGTTTTAAACCTAATTTTCAAACGATTTTGATAGAAAATCCTCCTCTTAGCCTATAAAAATAGGGGACTACCTGCTGTTGCCATAAAGAGGGAGAGAAATAAAAAAAAAAGAGAAGTAGAGGGTTTTGGGGAAAAGAAAGCAGAGAGAGGCAGAGAGAGGTAGAGAGAGATAGAGAGAGAAAAAAAGGGTTTTTTTAAATTTTTTTTTCTTTTCTTCTTCTGATAATCACGACATCGATCAAGGAGCTTCTTCATCTTTACCAAGTTCTCCACACCAAGAGTGATGGACAATCAATTTCAGTAATCAAACAGTCTAATTTTTTTATACTTTTTATTTTATTTACTATTTTTGAACTTGTTATCATGAACTAAATTTTTTTTTACTAAGGCTATGGTGTAGCCACTTTTTTGATGCAATATTCAGTATGATTTATTTTTAATTTTTAATTTTATTCATGAGGAGTATATAAATCTGATCTTAATGCTTTTAGATTACTGGCCATCTTCTAATTGATCCGATGAATATAGATGTTACGGACCAAGTACATCTATGTTATTGCTTCTTGATTATATACCTTGTATTATGAATCAAATTAGAATTCATATGCATGCAAAAATTTTAGTGCACTTTGGACACAGCATATTTTAATTAGAGGGTTTCACAAAACTTAATGTATTAATATTTATTTAAATTACACCTGGACCAAAGGGTAATTAATAAATATTGATAGTTTTGCTATACCTGAATTAAAGGGTAGTGAATAAATTAGGAGACTCCACCATCACATGAAACAAAATTAATCTAGTAAGTTGAATATTGTATTGACTAAGTTGGTGAACCGATTGCCTTAGTAATACATTGCTCTTAAGTTTAAAACTCTAATAATTACACTCTCTCTATTTAATTAAAATTTTTAATTATTTCTTTATTTTGTCCTTTAATTTTTTATTCTCATAAATCAGTCTTCTAAATAAACTATCGAAAAGAACTTTTCAATACCTGTTTTCCAATCCTCTAGGGATGATACTTTACTCATTCACTTTATTACTTGATCGACTGGTGCACTTGCCGTAGCTATAAATTAGCACGCATCAAGTTTGTGGCACCATTGCCGAAGATTGTGTCTAAAATAATATTAAAATTTTGATCCTAGCTTTACTTTAAAATTTTATTTTTAATTTTTATTATTATTTTCTTTTTTTTAAAAAAAATTATTTAGTGCATGACACGTACTGGACATAGTAACTTACTACCTTTAGATCCAGAAATTGAAAGGATCATTAGAAGACTATAATAAGAAAGAAACATGACAGCTGAAGATCCTAACGACATCAATCTAGGATTGGATATGACGATTGAAGGATAGCATAAAGCTATTCGATCAGTACATCATTCATTAAATGATTACATCACACCATCTATAGTCGATGTAGCTTTGAGCATCAGGAGACCGCCTGTGCGAGCAAACAACTTCAAAATAAAATCGATGATGATTCAGATGATTCAATCAACTATCCAATTCAGTGGACACGTGCATGATGATCCAAATGCCCATATTTCTAACTTTCTTGAACTTTGTGATACTTTTAAAATTAGTGGGGTGTTGAATGATGCTATTAAATTAAGGTTATTTCCTTTCTCTTTACGGGATAAAGCTAAAAATTGGCTTCATTTTCTTTCTGCAGGTTCTATCACAATTTGGGATGTCCTAGCCCAAAAATTCTTAGCCAAGTACTTTCCATCTTTCAAGACTGCCAAGATGCGCAACGATATCATTTCTTTTATGCAGATGGACATGGAGACACTATATGAGGCTTGGGAGTGTTTCAAGAAATTGCTGAGGAGATGTCCACATCATCAACTACCTATATGGCTTCAGGTACAAACTTTCTATAATGGTTTATCTTCTACTAATCATTCTATGATTGATGCAGCAGTAGGAGGAACCATTAATCGAAAAATAGAGGAAGAAGCCTTCGATCTGATTGATGAGATGGCATCAAATAGCTATCAATGGCAGACAGAATGCATGATGCCAAAAAGACTAGCAGCTGTGCAGGGAGTAGATTACATGCCAACCTTACTAGCTGAAATTGCAGCCCTTAGAGCCAAAGTCAAGAACTTGAAGGAAACAACTATGCATATTCAGAGCATCATCTATGACCTGTGTGGAGGACACGATATAAGCTATTGCCAGATAGGTAATCCTTTTCTAAAGCAACTAATACAGCTAATTATGTTGGTAATTTTTTCAGGCTACAACAAAACAATCCCTACTCCAACATATACAATCAAGGGTGGAGGCAGCACCCAAATTTTTCATGGAGTAATCAAAATGTAGCACAACAGCCACCCCCGGGGTCCTAAGTATCTGAAAAGAAGTCCAACATGGAAGAGCTGATGGTCAAATTTATGCAAAACCAAGAAGCAACTATAAAAAATTTAGAACCCAAACTTAGACAAGACCAAGCAGCAGCAATTCAAAACTTGGAGATGCAAATAGGTCAAATGGCTAAGATAATCTCCGAGAGACCTCAGAGATTCTTGCCCAGCAACACGGAGACCAATCCAAGAGAGCAAGTCAATGCTATCATCCTAAGAAGTGGTACAAAGTTGGAGGAGCCACATCAGAAGAAAGAGATTGAAGAGCCAACTATAAATAAGAAACCATCAACTAAAATCCATCAGTCACCTAAACAACCAGCAGATGGATGATCTTTAGGTGTATAGTTTGCCGATCTAAATGTAAAGCCCTACGTACCACCACTACCATTCTTAGAGGGGCAAATACAACATCCAGATAAAAAATTTTCTAACTTTTTCAAAATATTAAAGAATTTACATATTAATATTTTTTTTGTAGATGCTATCACTTAAATGCTTAGGTATGCCAAGTTTCTCAAAGAAATCCTAACAAATAAGAAAAAGTTGAAGGAGCATGAGAGAATAAATTTGAATGAAGAATACTCAGCAATACTTCAAAATAAATTACCACAGAAGCTAAAAGATCCAGGGAGTTTTACTATCCCTTGTATTATTGGTGATTGTAGTTTTGATAAAGTTTTATATGATTTAGGAGCAAGTATTAATCTCATGCCTTTTTCTATTTTTAGAAAGCTGGGTCTAGGAGAACTGAAGCCTACCACTATTACTCTTCAATTAGCCGATAGATCCATCAAATATCCAAGAGGTATAGTGGAGGATGTCTTGGTAAAGGTAAACAAGTTTATTTTTTTTGTTGATTTTATTATTCTTGATATGAAAGAAGATTATGATGTACCCCTTATTTTAGGGAGACCCTTTTTAGCTATTGGAGGAGCTTTAATAGATGTTCAACAAGAAAAATTAATTCTTAGAATCCAAGATGAATAAGTTACTTTTAATGTTTTCAAAGATACTAAACATCCTGATGATAATCAAACTTGTTTTCTAATTGATATTATTGATAATTCAGTATATGAGAATTCTGTAGAAAATAGGTTTGAGACTATAAAAGCTAGCAATATCCAATTGAAAGAGGGCTCAATCAAACATGAAAGTATTCCAATTGAAGTGGCACCAAATTGATCCACTTTAGAACTCAAAGAAAGTCAAGCTGAAGACTATAAATCAGAACTACTAGATAGGTTGTTTCTTTTCTTTTTAGTTTTGATCATTTTTTTTTTTTTTTTATTTTTTAGTAATTTATTGTTGCTCTTTTACTGCTTTGGTGTGTATTTTCAATTTTGTAGAAAAAAATCAATGAGAGCTCAAGCAAAATTTCAAAGCTCCAAAGAACCAGACTGAACCAAATCAGGTGTATTCCTTCCTATCCTTTATTGCACCCTTTATTTTTCTTTCTCCTTTAAGACAATGTAGAATAAGTTAAAAAAAAAAAACCATGTGTCAAGAAGAAAATCTTGAGCAAGATAGACTGGATAAGTGATAAAAGATAGAATTATTTGCTAATGAATGTAACGAGTTAAAGAAGTAGATTAGTTGGTCGACTTTTAGCAGCCTACTTAGGTCATTAAAAGACTATTTAGCACTTTTAATTGCACATGCACACTAACAAGGCAAAGTAGGTATTGATTATAAGGCCAACTGAGGATTCAATTATCACTGAAAATTAATAATTAATATACATTCTAATCAAAGAAACTTGAATTTAAGGAAAGAGCTACCTGCCTAAAAATAAAGTGCAAAAGATAGAGTATATGTGGATTGCCCAAAGCCTAGTAACTGGATCTCTGCACCTAGGTCAAGTATGAAAATTCATGTAAAATGGTGAAGGGAAGGCCAGGATGCTCAGCACAGCAAAAAAAAAAGAAAAAGAAAAAGGGCAGTGTGAAAGCTACCTTAATTCATGAGTATAAAATTGAGAATATATAGAAAATTGACCAAAATAGGTGATAAGAGAGGATACTTTTATTCTTTTAATTTAATACTGAAATGCTAAAGTTAGTCATCACGAACATAAGTGCTATAGATCTTTGATGTACTCTAAGAAAGTTTTTAATTATATTGACTAAAAAATTTGCTTCTGAAGCTCAATGCTTAATTAGCAGTATTTTCTAAACTTTTTGACCTTTAGTCCTAGATTTTATCTTTATGATGGATAATCTTATTGAAATATGGTATTAAATAAAATATTGCTAAGGGACTAGCAATGACTAAATTGGGGGGTGTGATAAGTGATAAAAATATACAAATAAAAGTATTAAATTATAAAATAAATTAATTTATTTTTTAAAAATTGATACTTTTATTAATTTTATGTAGGAAAGAAGGCCACCAATATGAAGATCTTATTTTTTTGGTCAGGATGAAAGCAATTTCAGGCAAAACGGACTTCAAACGAGCTCAAAATTGAATTTAAAAAAAAAAATTAGTCCGATTCAGAAAAACTAGCTCAACAAACCGTCCGGTTTGACTGCACACAGTAGACCGAACCGCTGATGTAGCACTGATGCAAGGCTGACGTCAGCATTTTTCGTGGTACATGGTGGACCAATTTAAGGGCATTTCAAGAATTTCATATGAAGAAGTGTGTTCCGATTGGCTGAAGAATGCGGCGGTCCACGCAACTTCGAGCTTGCGCATGGTCTATAGAGGATAATTTGGGAATTTTGTTTGATCCGACGGGCGCCTTTCACTGAGATTTGATCGGACGGTCGAAACATATGCACTGACGAATGGCATCCGCAGCTCCCGATCGAGATCCAACGGCTGAGATTCATCCCGACTTTAAACTAAAAATTAGAAGCCTTCCTGTGCACGATCTGATGGCCCAGATTCAATCCAATGATTGATCTGATGGCTGCTATGAATTTTGACTTGATCTGAAAAATTTTAAAGAGTTTTTAAGTGATTTTTGGACTATTTGATCGACATCTAATGATCAGAATCATCCAAGATCCTAATTTGAGTTGTTTTGAGAGTTTTAAACCTAATGTTCCAAGGATTTTGATAGAAAATTCTCCTCTTAGCCTATTAAAATAGAGGACTACCTGCTGTTGTCGTAAAGAGGGAGAGAAATAAAAAAAAAAGAGAAGTAGAGGGTTTTGGGGAAAAGAAAGTAGAGAGAGGCAGAAAGAGGTAGAGAGAGACAGAGAGAGAAAAGAAAGGGTTTTTTTTAATTTTTTTCTTTTCTTCTTCTAATAATCAAGACATCGATCAAGGAGCTTCTTCTTCTTCACCAAGTTCTCCACACCAAGAGCGATGGACAATCAATTTTAGTAATCAAACAATCTAATTTCTTTATATTTTTTATTTTATTTGCTATTTTTGAACTTATTATCATGAACTAAATTTTTTTTTACTGAGGCTAAGGTGTAGCCACTCTTTTGATGCAATATTCAGTATGATTTATTTTTAATTTTTAAATTTATTTATGAAGAGTATATAAATATGATCTTAATACTTTTAGATTACTGACCATCTTTTAATTGATCTAATGAACATAGATCTTACGGACCAAGTACATCTATGTTATTGCTTCTTGATTATATACCTTGTATTATGAATTAAATTAGAATTCATATGCATGCAGAAATTTTAGTGCGCTTTGGATGTAGCATATTTTAATTATAGAATTTCACAAAACTTACTGCATTAATATTTATTTAAATTATACCTGGACCAAAGAATAATTAATAAATATTTATAGTTTTGCTATGTCTGGACCAAAGGATAGTGAATAAATTAGGAGACTCCACCGTCACATGAAATAAAATTAATCTAATAACCTGAATATTGTATTGACTGAGTTGGTGAACCGATTGCCTTAGTAACACATTGCTCTTAAGTTTAAAATCCCTAATAATTACACTCTCTCTATTTTCTTAAAATTTTTAATTATTTCTTTATTTTGTTCTTTAATTTCTTATTCTCATAAATCGATCTTCTAAATAAAGCATAGGAAAGAGCTTTTCAGTACTTATTTTTCAATCCTCTAGGGATGATACTCTACTCATTCACTTTATTACTTGATCGACTAGTGCACTTGCAGCTATAAATTAGCATGCATCACTAATTAAGTCAATTTAAAGAGCCCTAAATCAAATTCTAAAAAAATTAATCATAGATCTTCCAACCATCGTCCTATCGGGTCCTTTTCGCGGTTTGTGTTCAGTTATAGTGAACATTCATTAGACATTGGATGCTATGGGTTAGAGGATGGGTTGGGGTCAATATTTTGGATACGATGAGGAACCCAATCAGGAATCCAATTCATGCAAATAGTTGGTCTGATTTAACTAAGAAATGGAGCAATATTTTGGGCATGATGAGCTTCATGAATTAGAGACTAGGTTTGGATGCACCATGATTAGAGAAATATTGGACAAGAGTTATCCACTCATTGCTTGATCCATCATTAATAATTATTAGGTGAGATGGTGAGCTAGTCGGTGGGACCGCACCATCCACTAGAAATCAATGATCGTGAAGATTTTTGCATCTCTACCAAGAGAGTGTAGAGATCCAAAAAAATAGTGAGAGCCTAATTTATTTAAAAATAAAACTTTTAAATAAATTAGTCAAGTTAAATTATAAAATCTAACTAGAAATTTTGACTCTCTACAGAAAAATATTTGCGTTCAATCCACTAGCCTATATCCTAGACACCTACAGACTAACCGAACCAAATTACAAGGATTGGCCCCGAAACTATAAATTTTTTTTAAGTTTTGAAAAGTTGACTCATGTACTGGACTAGGATCTTCCCATCTTACCAGCCCTTCCATCCACTGAATAGAGAGCATCTCTAAAAAAATAGATAGATGAAGATAATAAAACTAGGTACTACATATTGGGCTCGATGTCTGATGAGCTTGAGTGCTAACATGAGGACATCATGATTGCTTACCAAATATTGGCTCATCTATAAGAGTTGTTTGGTGAAGAGAGTCGCGTAACCAAGTATCAAGTGATAAGAATACTTTTTAAGGCTTAAATGCATGATGGGCAGTCGGTCCAAGATCATTGTCTAATGATGATCAAAGACTTAGAAGAGCTTGATAAGCTCGGTGTCAAGCTAGATAGGGGCTTGCAAATTGATGTGATCTTATAGTCCTTGATTGATGCATATGGATAATTCATTATGAACTTTTATATGCATAAGTTGCAATGTACCTTAGCTGAATTGATGAATATGTTGGTTACTGCTGAGCTTTCTTTAAAAGGTTTAAAGAACTCAGTGCTTGCTATGGAGTGGACTTCCTCCAAGAAAAAAATCTTTGGGAAAGAATAAAAAGTCTACGAAGAAGCAGAAGATAGATGGAGAAAAGAAGAAGAAGAGAGAGCCGAAAAAAAAGCCCATCGACAAAGAAAAATGTTTCCATTGCAATATGGACAACCATTGGAAGTGGAACTGCCCTTTATATCTAGCCAGCTTGAAGAATAAAAAGGAGGCAGGTCCTTCTGGAGGTATGCTTATTATAGAATCTAACCTTACGATTTCTTCTATATCCAATTGGATGCTTGACTTTGGTTTTAGTGCTCACTTATGCACTTCTATGCAGGATCTTGAGGAGAGCAGAAGATCGAGGGATGGTGAGATGATACTGTCCATTGAAAATGGAGCAAGAGTTGCTACTGTATGTGAGCTTAGAAGTGGCACTGTTAAGTCTTGGAAACATGAGAAGACAGGTCATGGAAAGATAGGAGCGAGTCGGAAGAAAAAATAGCCTAAATAGCAAAGTTCAGGAACTTATCCAACTCACCCTAAGATTGAGTTAGCTAATTTAGGAACTCGGCCAGCTCAGTCTAGGACTGGGTCAGCTAGGTCTCAGAGAAAAATCCAGACAGAGAGCTGAAGGAAAAATTCAGATTTCCCAGGTCAGGTTCGTTCAGATCTGATTGGATCAAGATAGATATTTCAAAAATTTTTCTTTTGAATCCAGATCAGATCTGAGATATTTCAGATCTAATTTTATAGATCTAATAAATAAAAATAAAAGGTAAATTAAATTTGATTTAATTTTGTACCTTGTTATTGGATAATTGGATTACCCTATGATGATCCTGCTGATTGCCTGAAGTTCTGGATCTAGCCATGCAAGTGCCTGACCTCTACCGATATCCACTTGGACTGAATCTAGAAATCTTCTTCTTCTTTATCATCTCTCCAAATATAAGATCTGAATCTAATTTGGAGGATCTTCAAAACTTCTTTTGAAGATCTGGAATCATCTCTTGCAGCAGTGCTGCCTTCTTCCTTTCTCGTCACCTTTCTCTTGCCTAGATTGCACCAAACTGGAGCCCAAATCTCCTTGGGCATGGAGAGGAGAGAGAGGACCTAAAGATGGCATAGAGGAGAGAGAGGGATGGCCTTGTGGCATGGGCTATGGGTGATTCTCTCTAAAGCTTGGCGTAGATAGGGTTTTTATAGACCCTGCTGTGCCATATAGTGCCACATCATTCTGACCAATCATATCGCTTCGTGCAATCTGATCTAAATTTGATTAGTGGGATGACATCATCTGATCTAATCAGATGTGAGCCTCCTTAAATCATCCTTAGGTGGTGCCAAGACTGGTCAAAGCAGAGTCCCTTGGTGCCTCCTAAGTTGATTCCAAGAAGCAACTTTGAGTCCCATCTATATGGGACTCCAGGCATCCCTATCCTTGGGCACATGCCTCCCTAGGCGTGCGCCCCCTCCTTTCCATTTTCTAGCAAGGGGACAAGCCCCTATCTACTCTCCTATGGGTGCATGACACATGGGCAGATGTCTAAGTATCAAAGGTCAACGTTTGACCAAAGTCAAAGGACAAGAATTAGCAGGTGATGGAAAAATGGCAGGTGTTGTCTCAAATTTTATCTCATAAATTAAGACAACCTTTTCTGACCTTGGACAAGCTCCAGTCAGACCAAGTAAAGGTACTGAGTGAGCACAAACTCATTTGGCTCAGTCAGACAACTTTTAATGATAGTAAAAGAAGAATGTTAGGTTCAATCGTGTGCTAGCACGATTTTCTTGAACCTAATTGAATCTCATTCAAATCAATTGAACTGGATTAGTTCAATTGATGATATCCAGATCCAAACCCTTGTTTGTGTGACCCAGTTAGGTTCAGTTCTGTATGGTAATGGGATATGTCATGATCTCTATCATCGACATCATCGAAACTCCTTTCGATGGATCAGAACTCTTCTGATTCAGAACAACTAGAATGATCGATCATCTAAATCATTCTAATTGCTCCCAAAATCCACCAGTGACACCTAGCAGTATATGGTGGCAACCATCAGAGCTGAAAATGCGAACCTCTTGGTGCAGCTACCTGTGTGATTAAGTTCTTCTATCTTGAGCCCCGATCAGATTAGGGTTAAGGTGAACTCGTCAAACCCTAGTTTCTGTCATATGATTTAATCATTCGATTCAAGTCCAATGTGAAAACCTAAATAGAAACTCTTTCTATTATTTCACTCTACCATGGCCATGGGCTTCTGGACTTGATTCTCATGATCATCATAGGGCTGCTCCTCTACCACCGAGGTAGATAGATTCCATCTTGATGCAATCCAATTCCTACAATGAACATGCTATAGCCAACATACACCTCAGGATTCCGAATGGCTAGGAGATCGAGTTATGGTGTAGTCAAACTATAACACCCTCAAGGTGAACTACCGATGCACCTCAGGTCAAAGAACCAGACACACCACTGCAGCATCGAGTCAGTCATCGACGAGAAGGTAGACTTCCTAATGACTACTCGAGGTGGTCACGCTCAGTGCCCTCATTCTCTAACGAGTACCTGTACTCTCGCTCCGGTGTCTCCACACCATAGACTCAAGACTCATCTACTAAAGAGAAGTGATTGTACACCAACCTTCCGGATCAATCACCATCCTCATGATGATCCTATGGTCGGGAGCATTTTATGAGTTAATAATGATTATTCATGTCTTAAATTTTCAACTCTTGAAAATATGAATTATCATTACCATTAACTCAAAGGATGTATCACAGACACTAAATACACATATATGATAGAAAATAATCCATTTTATTATTTATAGTCAAAATTATAATTTTGCCCCTAGAAGTGTATTACAAGTGTCAGCCAATTCTGGCTTCTAGGGCACATATATCTAGTCCTAGGGAATAAAGGAAAAAGAATAAGAGATATATTTCAAAAATTTTCTCTTGATCTCAATCAGATCTTGATATGTTTCAGATCTGATTCTTATTATTTTAATAAATAAAATAAAATAAGATAAATTAAATCAAATTTAATTTACCTGATTTGGGTAATCCTATTACCCTGTAGATGATCCTGATTGCAGCGGAAGGTTCTGGATCTTAGCCACGCAAGCGCCTGGCCTCTACCGGTATCCACTCGGGTTGGATCTGGAGATCCTCTTCTTCTCTATCACACCTCCAAAAATCAGATCTGGATCTGATCTGGAGGATCTTCAAAACTCTTTTGAAGATCTGCAGTCGTCCTTTTGCAGCAGCGCAGCCTTCTTGCTTTTGATCGCCTTTCCTTGATCTGAATCGCACCAACCTAAATCCAAAACACCTTTTGGACGTGGAGAGCAAGGGGAGAAGAGACTATGGCATGGAGAAAGGAGGGGAGAGGCAGCCTTGGGGCATGGGAAATTCTTTCTTGAATTATTTTTTAGTTGGGCGCAGGGTCTTATTTATAGACCTAAGCTTGTGATCCAACTCCTCTTCCTCTCCCAACCAATCACAACCCTTTGTGAAATCAGATCTAAATCTGATTGGTTGGAATAGAGACCCCTGGATTCCTCCTTAGAGGGCGCCTAAGACCAGTCAAACTGGATTCTTAGTAGAACTCTGATTGGAATCCAAAAGGGAGGTGGAGTCCTTGTCCAACAAGGACTCCTAGGCGCCTCCTACTTGGGCTCACGCCACCCTTGGCGTGCGCCCTTCTCCTTGCCAGGTTCTGGCAGGGGGACAGGCCCCCACCAGCTCTCCAATAGGTGCATGACATGTGGTCAAAAGTCAAAGGGTCAATGGTCAACGTTTGACCAGTCAAAGGTAGACTTTTGACCAAAGTCAAAGAACAAGAAATGGCAGGTGACCAAAAATGGCAGGTAATGTCTTACAAATAAGACAACCTATTCTGACTTGGACAACCTCCAGTCAGACCATATGAAGGCCTCTGATTGAGCACAAACTCCTTTGGCTCAGTCAGGACAACTTATTTATGATAGTAAAAGAAGAACGTTAGGTTCAATCGAGTGCTAGCACGATTTCCTTGAACCTAATTGAATCTCATTCAGATCAATTGAACTAGATCAGTTCAATTGATGATCACCAGATTCAAACCCTTGTTTGTGTGACCCAGTTAGGTTCAGTTCTGTATGGTAATGGGATATGTCATGATCTCTATCATCGACATCATCGAAACTCCTTTCGATGGATCAGAACTCTTCTGATTCGAACAGCTAGAATGATCGATCATCTAAATCATTCTAATTGCTCCCAAAATCCACCAGTGACACCTAGCAGTATATGGTGGCAACCATCAGAGCTGAATGCGAACCTCTTGGTGCAGCTACCTGTGTGATTAAGTTCTTCTATCTTGAGCCCCGATCAGATTAGGGTTAAGGTGAACTCGTCAAACCCTAGTCTCTGTCATATGATGTAATCATTCGATTCGAGTCCAATGTGAAAATCTAAATAGAAACTCTTTCTATTATTTCACTCTGCCATGGCCATGGGCTTCTGGACTTGATTCTCATGATCATCATAGGGCTACTCCTCTACCACCGAGGTAGATAGATTCCCATCTTGATGCAATCCAGTTCCTACAATGAACATGCTATAGCCAACATACACCTCAGGGTTCCATATGGCTAGGAGACCGAGTAATGGTGTAGTCAAACTATAACACCCTCAAGGTGAACTGCCGATGCATCTCAGGTCAAAGAACCAGACACACTACTGCAGCATCGAGTCAGTCATTGACGAGAAGGTAGACTTCCTAATGACTACTCGAGGTGGTCACGCTCAGTGCCCTCGTTCTCTAACGAGTACCTGTACTCTCGCTCCGGTGTCTCCACACCGTAGACTCAAGACTCATCTACTAAAGAGAAGCGATCGTACACCAACCTTCCGGATCAATCACCATCCTCGTGATGATCCTATGGTCGGGAGCTGTTTATGAGTTAATAATGATTATTCATGTCTTAAATTTTCAACTCTTGAAAATATGAATTATCATTACCATTAACTCAAAGGATGTATCACAGACACTAAATACACATATGTGATAGAAAATAACCCATTTCATTAATTATAGTCAAAATTATAATTTTGCCCCTAGAAGTGTATTACAAGTGTCAGCCAATTCTGGCTTCTAGGGCACATATATCTAACAATCTCCCACTTGTCCTAAAGCCAATTGGCTACAAGTCTAAGTCCCATCTTCTCAAGGTGGGCTTCGATCTTCTGCTGGCCCAACGGCTTTGTAAGTGGGTCTGCCACATTATCTGTGGAGTTGACTCTCTTGACCTCAACGTAACCTTTCTCAAGGTAATCGCGGATGAGATGGTATCACCGTTTGCTTGGAACTCTTCCAGCACAAACAGTCTGCCAGATGTCGACTTTCGATCATCTATATCGGACATGAAGTCCGAGTCTGTGTATCCCTGGACTTGGAGTTCTCCATTACCAAAGACCAACATCATATCCTTAGTTCTTCTCAAGTACTTAAGGATACATTTCACAGAAGTCCAGTGTTCTTCACCTGGATTTGACTGATATCTGCTTGTGACACTCACAGCATGGGCTATATCAGGTCGTGTACATAGCATGGCATACATGAGGCTCCCTATTGCAGAAGCATAAGGGATCTTTGCTCATGCGTTCTATTTCCTCAGGTGTGCTGGGGCACATCTTCTTGGAAAGATGAATACCATGTCTGAAGGGTATTAATCCCCTCTTAGAGTTTTCCATACTAAACCTCTTTAGTACTTCCTCTATGTACATCTTCTGTGAAAGTCCTAGCATCCTATTCGGTCTATCCCTATAGACCTTAATTCCTAGAATAAAGGATGCTTCACCTAGGTCTTTCATGGAGAATTCCTTGGACAACCACATCTTGACTGATGTCAACATGGGAATATCATTCCCAATAAGGAGGATGTCATCCACGTACAATACGAGGAAGACAACAGCGCTCCCACTGACCCTTTTGAAAACACATGGTTCCTCTTCATTTTTGATGAAACCAAACTTTTTGATCACATCATTGAAACGAGTGTTCCAGCTCCGAGATGCTTGCTTAAGTCCATATATGGACCTTTGCAGCTTGCAAACCTTGTGATCAGTATCACTGGATGTGAAACCTAGCGGCTGTTCCATATAGATATCTTCCTCAAGATATCCATTTAGGAATGCCGTTTTCACGTCCATTTGCCATATTTCATAATCGAAATAGGCTGCAACAGGCAAGCAATGTGCGGATGGATTTTAGCATAGCTACTGGGGAAAAGGTATCCTGATAGTCAATGCCTTCACGTTGACTATAACCTTTTGCCACTAGTCTAGCCTTGAATGTCTCCACATTCCCATCTGCACCAATCTTTCTCTTGAAGATCCATTTACACCCAATAGGTACTATACCTTCTGGTGGATCTACCAAGGTCCAGACTTGGTTTGAGTGCATCGAGTCAATTTCTGACTTCATTGCCTCAAGCCATTTCTCGGAGTCGATATCTGATATCGCCTCGTTGTAGGTTTTGGGATCATCACCATGAGCACCATTACCTATGAGGAACATTTCCTCTACATCCTCTGAAATAATACCTAAGTATCTTTCAGGGGGACGGGAAAACTCTTTCCGATCTACGAGGTGGAGGAGGTAGTGTTCTTATTGGCTCAACCTGATTTGGTTCCACTTGGTCCTTAGCTCGTTCTGCTTGTGAGACTTTCTCATCAAGCTTAATCTGCTTTCCAATGCCGCTATCTTGAATAAACTATTTTTCAAGAAAGATGGCATGTCGACTCACAATCACATTGTGGTCTTCTGGAATGTAGAAATAGTATCCTAATGACTCTTTAGGATATCCTATGAATCGAGCTCTAAAGGACCTAAACTCTAACTTGTCCGCTTGTTGTCTTTTGACATGAAGCCGGACAACCCCAAATTCTGAGATGACTCAGACTTGGTTTCTTACCGTGCCATATCTCATACGGTGTGGTAGGAACGGTTTTAGAGGGAACCCTATTCAGTAGAATAGATTGAAGTTAACAATGAGTGTCCCCAAAGAAAATCAGGGAGGTCTGTGAAGCTCATCATGGATCGAACCATATCCAATAGAGTCCGATTTCTCCGTTCTGAAACCCCGTTGAGTTGAGGTGTTCCTGGTGGAGTCCATTGAGAGACTATGCCATTTTCCTTAAGATAGTCTAGGAATTCCCGGCTAAGGTATTCACCTCCTCGATCTGATCGAAGAACCTTAATGGGTTTTCCAGTTTGTTTTTCTACTTCATGTCTGAATTCTTTGAACTTTTCAAAAGCTTCAGACTTGTGTCTCATAAGATACACATACCCATACCTAGACAGATCATCGGTAAAGGTAATGAAGTAGACAAAATTGCCTCTAGCCGGCACATCAAATGGGCCGCACACATCAGTATGTACTAGGGCAAGGAGATCTGTGGCCCTCTCCCCATGTCCAACAAAAGGGAGTTTAGTCATTTTGCCTTGAAGACAAGATTCACAAGTTGGATATGACTCAAAAGTCAATGGACTCAATAGCCCATTTTTCTCCAATTTGTTGAATCCTATCTTCTGCTATATGACCTAATCTCAGGTGCCATAGATATCTGTCGTTTGGACTATCCCTAGGTCGTTTGGCATTCACGTTTTGCTCGATAGTTAGAACAGGTACATCAATATGTAACTGATAAAGACCATTAATAAGGAAAACCATTTGCAATTTTATTTCTTTCATAAAGAATGTTACAATGGTCCTTAAAGAAGGTGAATCACATAACCTTCTTGTGCTAAGCATGAAACAGAAATCAAATTCCTGCTAGCTGCAGGCACATAATAACAGTCTTTCAAAACTAAGTCTAAACCAGATGGTAATCGAAGAGGGTATGTTCCCACGGCTACTGCAGCAACTCTTGCTCCATTACCGATGCGTAGGATCATGTCTCCATCCCTCAGCCTCCTGCTATCCTCAAGACCCTGCATAGAAGTGCACAGATGAGCACTAGAACCAGAGTCAAGCACCCAACTGGATGCAGAAGAAATCGTAAGGTTAGACTCAATAACGAGCATACCTCCAGAAGGACCTTCCTTCTTGTTCTTTAGGGTGGCCAGGTAAGTAGGGCAGTTCCGCTTCCAATGGCCGTCGCTGTTGCAATGGAAACACTTTCCTTTGCCATCGACCTTCTTCTTCGGTTCTGCCTTCTTCTTCTTTGATCCTTCCACCTTTTGCTTTTTCACAGACTTCTTTTTCTTTCCATAAGACTTTCTTTTGGAAGAAGTCCGTTCCATAGCAAGAACTGAGCCTTTAGAACCTTTCATAGAAAGCTCAGCGGTAACCAGCATATTCATTAACTCGGCCAAGGAATTCTGAAGTTTATGCATGTGGTAATTCATGATGAATTGCCCATATGCATCAGTCAAGGATTGCAGAATAATATCGTTCTGCAAGTCCAAGTCCAACTTCACACCGAGCTTCTCAAGCTCTTCCATGTCCTTGATCATTGTCAGACAGTGATCTTGGACTGACTGCCCATCACGCATCTTAGCCTTAAAAAGTCATTTTGTGACTTGATATTTGGCTGCGCGACTCTGTTCACCAAACATCTCCTGCAGGTGAGCCAACATTTGGCGAGCAGTCCCGATATCTTCATGTTGGCGCTGGAGCTCATCAGACATCGAGCCCAACATGTAATATCTGGCCTTATTATCTTCGTCAATCCATTTTTCCAGAGACGCTCTCTGTTCAGTGGATGGACGGCTGGTAAGGTGGGAGGGTCCTGGTCCAAAACATGTGTTAACTTCTCGGAACCCAAAATAATTTTGTAGTTCCTGAGCCAATCTTTATAATTGGGTCCAGTCAGTCTATGTGTGTCTAGGATACGTGCCAGTGGGTTGGACGCAGACATTTTTCTGTAGAGAGTCAAAGATTCTAGTTAGATACTGTAATTTTGACTTGACCAATTTATTTAGGGATTTTATTTTTAAACAAATTAGCTCCCACTATTTTCTCGGATCCCTACACTCCCTCTGTAGAGATGCAAAAATCTCCATGATTGATGATTTCTAGTGGGTGGTGCGGTCTCACCAACTGACTCATCACCTCACCTAACAGTTATTGGTGATGGGTTAGCCAATGAGTGAACAACTTGTTCAATGATTCTCTAATCATGGTGCACCCAAACTTGGTCTCTAATTCATGAATCTCACCGTATCCGGAATATTGATCCACTCCTTAGTTAAGTCAGACCCACCATTTGCATGGACTGGATTCCTAATTTGGTCTCTCACCGTATCCGAAATATTGAGCCCAACTCATCCTCCAGCCCATAGCATCCAATGCCTAATAGACATGGTTGCGTCTTCCGGTGCAACTGAGCCACTGTATCCAGCCGAGAACAATCAACCCCGGGAAGGGCCGCACATCTACATGGTGGAAGACCTTTGACTTAATCTTTTCTTAGGAAATTGATTCAGGTCTCATTAAA
>QRFJ01001735.1:131716-161049 GCA_006176705.1 Cocos nucifera
TAGCTCCCACTATTTTCTCGGATCCCTACACTCCCCTGTAGAGATGCGAAAATCTCCGCGATTGATGATTTCTAGTGGGTGGTGCGGTCTCACCAACTGACTCATCACCTCACCTAACAGTTATTGGTGATGGGTTAGCCAATGAGTGAAACAACTCTTGTTCAATGATTCTCTAATCATGGTGCACCCAAACTTGGTCTCTAATTCATGAATCTCACCGTATCCGAATATTGATCCACTCCTTAGTTAAGTCAGACCCACCATTTGCATAGACTGGGTTCCTAATTGGGTCTCTCACCGTATCCGGAATATTGAGCCCAACTCATCCTCCAGCCCATAGCATCCAATGCCTAATAGACATGGTTGCATCTTCCCGGTGCAACTGAGCCACTGTATCCAGCCGAGAACAATCAACCCCGGGAAGGGCCCGCACATCTACAATGGTGGAAGACCTCGGACTTAATCTTTTCTTAGGGAGAATTGATTCAGGTCTCATTAAACTAGACTTGGCTTAGTCATAACAATTATGACTAACCTAGTGGCATGGGTCAGCTCGGATTATTGACCACCTCAGATCAGAACTGTATCAACAGATATGGCCAGGTAAGTGAGACCGGTGGAAGGAATATGCCATTAACTCGTACAAGAACGCATTCAGGTCGAGTAGCTTCCAATTAAAAACCAGTCGGTCGTCTATGCCAAACTTACCTTAGACACCAAATTGTTGAGTCAGAACCAATTGGGTTAGCCTACAATCCAGACTCTAACCTCTGAGCCTAATTAGGTCTTGCTTGATCGTGACTCGATCTTGACCCAGACTTAATCCTATTAGGCTGGTCAATTTAAGCATTGTTGATCCCATCTAACCAACTCTTGATTCGGTTTGATCAACCGCTTAGACCTAATTGAGCTACCCAAGCCCGAACCCAGTATTATGAATATGTCTTAGATCTGAAATTCTCAATTTTAGACCTAATTAATATTCCATAAACTTAATTCTTAATTAAGTAGGGTTCATAAACAAAATATGCACAATAAATCCTAGGGTTTCAGGATCTAGGGTTTTGCAGAAAGTAAGTTTTGGGTTTCTGATTAAGGACGAACGCGCAGCACCCCTACACATCATAAGAACACCCCATCGAATGGGAAGAGAGGGCCTTTAAACCCTTCTTCGTTCTTATGACCGGACGGCCAAGAGGAACGCCTTAATCAGGAACATGTAATACTACAAAACAGTTATAGATCTATATCATATATCTCATATACAAATTTAGATCTAACCATGGCATATTTTGCATACATCTCATGTATCAATTATCATGCATGTTTTCAGATCTAAATTATCATATAATAATCTGAAAAATTAGATTTAAATTGATCTAATCAAAATAAATTCTAATCTAGACAATTATGTAGAACTATTCTACAACTAGTCTAGTCATGCATCTATCATATCTCATATGATATTTAAAATTAAATAATTTTTATTTGCTGTTTATCAGATGTTATTATAACACTTATAATATCAGAAAACAGTAAATAAGAAGATCTAAAATATGATTTAATCATATTAAATCAAAGACATGCAAAACTATTCTATAGAACTATTCTATTCTAGAACTAGTCATGCATATCTTCATGTTCTTAGATCCAAATCATTTAATTTTAATTTTTTCTGATTTCAGATCTGATCACATCTCATGTGACATCTGAAATCATTTATTTTTAATTAAAATAAAATTAAAATCAGATCTAAACTAATTTTAGAACCATGGCTCTGATACCAGTTGAAGGGAAATCCTGATTTCCCGGTCCAGGTTCGTTCCAGATCTGATCAGATCAAGAGATATATTTCAAAAATTTTTTCTCTTGATCTGTAATCAGATCTTGGATGTTTCAGATCTGATTCTTATTATTTTAATAAATAAAATAAAATAAGGATAAATTAAATCAAATTTAATTTACCTGATTTGGGTAATCCTATTACCCTGTTGATGATCCTGTTTGCAGCGGAAGGTTCTGGATCTTAGCCACGCAAGCGCCTGGCCTCTACCGGTATCCACTCGGGCTTGGATCTGGAGATCCTCTTCTTCTCTATCACACCTCCAAAAATCAGATCTGGATCTGATCTGGAGGATCTTCAAAACTCCTTTTGAAGATCTGCAGTCGTCCTTTTGCAGCAGCGCAGCCTTCTTGCTTTTGATCGCCTTTCCTTGATCTGAATCGCACCAACCAAGTCCAAAACACTTTTGGACGTGGAGAGCAAGGGGAGAAGAGAGTATGGCATGGAGAAGGAGGGAGAGAGGCAGCCTTGGGGCGTGGGAAGATTGCTATCTTGAATTCATTTTTTAGGGTTGGGCGCAGGGTCTTATTTATAGACTAAGCTTGTGATCCAACTCCTCTTCCTCTCCAACCAATCACAACCCTTTGTGAAATCAGATCTAAATCTGATTGGTTGAAAAAGAGACCCCTGGATTCCTCCTTAGAGGGCGCCTAAGACCAGTCAAACTGGATTCTTAGTAGAACTCTAATTGGAATCCTAAAGGGAGGTGGAGTCCTTGTCCAACAAGGACTCCTAGGCGCCTCCTACTTGGGCTCACGCCACCCTTGGCGTGCGCCCTTCTCCTTGCCAGGTGCTGGCAGGGGGACAAGGCCCCCACCAGCTCTCCAATAGGTGCATGACATGTGGTCAAAAGTCAAAGGGTCAATGGTCAACGTTTGACCAGTCAAAGGTAGACTTTTGACCAAAGTCAAAGAACAAGAAATGGCAGGTGACCAAAAATGGCAGGTAATGTCTTACAAATAAGACAACCTATTCTGACTTGGACAACCTCCAGTCAGACCATATGAAGGCCTCTGATTGAGCACAAACTCCTTTGGCTCAGTCAGGACAACTTATTTATGATAGTAAAAGAAGAACGTTAGGTTCAATCGAGTGCTAGCACGATTTCCTTGAACCTAATTGAATCTCATTCAGATCAATTGAACTAGATCAGTTCAATTGATGATCACCAGATTCAAACCCTTGTTTGTGTGACCCAGTTAGGTTCAGTTCTGTATGGTAATGGGATATGTCATGATCTCTATCATCGACATCATCGAAACTCCTTTCGATGGATCAGAACTCTTCTGATTCGAACAGCTAGAATGATCGATCATCTAAATCATTCTAATTGCTCCCAAAATCCACCAGTGACACCTAGCAGTATATGGTGGCAACCCATCAGAGCTGAATGCGAACCTCTTGGTGCAGCTACCTGTGTGATTAAGTTCTTCTATCTTGAGCCCCGATCAGATTAGGGTTAAGGTGAACTCGTCAAACCCTAGTCTCTGTCATATGATGTAATCATTCGATTCGAGTCCAATGTGAAAATCTAAATAGAAACTCTTTCTATTATTTCACTCTGCCATGGCCATGGGCTTCTGGACTTGATTCTCATGATCATCATAGGGCTACTCCTCTACCACCGAGGTAGATAGATCCCATCTTGATGCAATCCAGTTCCTACAATGAACATGCTATAGCCAACATACACCTCAGGGTTCCATATGGCTAGGAGACCGAGTAATGGTGTAGTCAAACTATAACACCCTCAAGGTGAACTGCCGATGCATCTCAGGTCAAAGAACCAGACACACTACTGCAGCATCGAGTCAGTCATTGACGAGAAGGTAGACTCCCTAATGACTACTCGAGGTGGTCACGCTCAGTGCCCTCGTTCTCTAACGAGTACCTGTACTCTCGCTCCGGTGTCTCCACACCGTAGACTCAAGACTCATCTACTAAAGAGAAGCGATCGTACACCAACCTTCCGGATCAATCACCATCCTCGTGATGATCCTATGGTCGGGAGCTATTTATGAGTTAATAATGATTATTCATGTCTTAAATTTTCAACTCTTGAAAATATGAATTATCATTACCATTAACTCAAAGGATGTATCACAGACACTAAATACACATGTGTGATAGAAAATAACCCATTTATTAATTATAGTCAAAATTACAATTTTGCCCCTAGAAGTGTATTACAAGTGTCAGCCAATTCTGGCTTCTAGGGCACATATATCTAACATTAGCAAGGGCTATGGTGCCATTATTATCGCAGTATAGAGGAATGGCATCTGATGACATCACTCTGATCTCTGTGGCAAACTTCTTGTACCAGAATGCCTCCTTCACAGCTTCTGACGCAGTAATGTATTCTACTTTCATGATGGAATCCACTATCACAGTCTGCTTGAAACTATTTCAACTGATAGAACCACTATTATACACAAACAAACTCCCAGATGTCGACTTTCGATCATCTACATCGGACATAAAATCTGAGTCTGTATATCCCTGGACTTGGAGTTCTCCATTACCAAAGACCAACAATATATCCTTAGTTCTTCTCAAGTACTTAAGGATACATTTCACAGAAGTTAATGTTCTTTATCTGGATTCGATTGATATCTACTCGTGATACTCACTGCATGGGCTATATCAAGTCGTGTACATAACATGGCATACATGAGGCTCCGTATTGCTGAAGCATAAGGGATGTTGCTCATGCATTCTATTTCCTCAGGCATGCTAGGGCACATCTTCTTGGAAAGATGAATGCCATGTATGAAGGGTACCAAACTCCTCTTAGAGTTTTTCATGCTAAACCTCTTTAGCACTTCCTCTATGTACATCTTCTGTGAAAGTCCTAGCATCCTATTTGATCTATCTCTATAGACCTTAATTTCTAGAAAAAAGGATGCTTCACCTAGGTCTTTTATAGAGAATTCTTTAGATAACCATATTTTAACTATGGTTAACATGGGAATATCATTTCCAATAAGGAGGATATCATCCACGTACAATACGAGGAAGACAACAGTGTTCCCACTGACCTTTTTGAAGACACATGATTTCTCATCATTCTTGAGAAAACCAAATAATTTGATCACATCATTGAAATGAGTATTCCAGCTCTGAGATGCTTACTTAAGCTCGTGTATGGATCTTTGCAGCTTGCATACCTTGTGATCAACATCACTAGATATGAAACCTAGCAGCTATTCTATATAGATATCTTCCTCAACGTATCCATTTAAGAATGCCGTTTTCATATTCATTTACCATATTTCATAATCGAAATAGGTTGCAACAGCAAGCAATGTGCGGATGGATTTTAGCATAGCTACTGGCAAAAAGGTATCTTGATAGTCAATGCCTTCGTGTTGACTATATCCTTTTGCCACTAATCTAGCTTTGAATGTCTCCACATTCCCATCTGCACCAATCTTTCTCTTGTAGATCCATTTACATCCAATAGGTACTGTACCTTCTGGTGGATCTACCAAGGTCCAGACTTTGTTTGAGTACATCGAGTCAATTTCTGACTTCATTACCTCTAACAATTTCTCAGAGTCGATATCTGATATCGCCTCGTTATAGGTTTTGGGATCATCACCATGAACCCCATTACCTACGAGGAATATTTTCTCTATTTTCTCTGAAATAGTACCTAAGTACCTCTTAGGGAGATGAAATATTCTTTTCGATCTACAAGGTTGAGGAGGTAGTGATTTTATTGGCTCAATCTGATTTGGTTCCATTTGGTCCTTAGCTCATTGCTCTTGTGAGACTTTCTCATCAAGTTTGATCTATTTTTCAATACTGCTGTTTTGAATAAACTATTTTTTAAGAAAGATGGCATGTCGACTTACAATCATATTATGATCTTCTGAAATATAGAAATAATATCCTAGTGATTCTTTAGGATATCCTGTAAATCAAGCTTTAAAGGACCTAAAGTCTAACTTATCTGCTTGTTGTCTTTTGACATGAGCCGGACAACCCCAAATTCTGAGATGACTCAAACTTGGTTTCTTACCATGCCATATCTCATACGTGTGGTAGGAATGGTTTTAGAAGGAATCCTATTTAGTAAATATATTATAGTTAATAAATAGTATCCCCAAAGAAAATCAGGGAGGTCTGTGAAGCTCATCATGGATCAGACCATATCTAATAGAATTTGGTTCCTCCGTTCTGAAATCCCATTGAGTTGAGGTATTTCAGATGGAGTCCATTGAGAGACTATGCCATTTTTCTTAAGATAGTCTAGAAATTTTTGACTAAGGTATTCACCTCCTCGATCTAATCGAAGAACCTTAATGGGTTTTTCAGTTTGCTTTTCTACTTCATGTCTGAATTTTTTAAACTTTTCAAAAGCTTCAGACTTCTATCTTATAAGATACACATATCCATACCTAGATAAATCATCGGTAAAGATTATGAAGTAGACAAAGTTGCCTCTAGTCGGCACATCAAATGGGCTGCACACATCAATATGTACTAGGGCAAGAAGATCCGTGGCCCTTTTTCCATGTCCTACAAAAGTGAGCTCAGTTATTTTGCCATGAAGACAAGATTCATAAATTAGATATGACTCGAAAGTCAACGATCTCAATAGCCCAATTTTCACCAGTTTGTTAATCCTATCTTCTGCTATATGACCTAGTCTTAGGTGCTATAGATACCTATCATTTGGACCATCCCTGGGTCATTTCATGGCATTCACATTTTGCTCGATATTAAAAATAGATACATCAATATGTAACCGATAAAGATCGTTAATAAGAAAATCACTTATAATTTTATTTTTTTCATAAAGAATGTTACAATGGTCCTTAAGAAAACTAATTACATAGCCTTCTAGTCCTAGGCATGAAACAGAAATCAAATTCCTGCTTGCTGTAGGCACATAATAACAATCTTTTAATACTAAGTCTAAACCAGATGGTAGTCGAAGAGGGTATATTCCTATGGCCATGGCAGTAACTCTTGCTTTATTTTCAATGCATAGGATCATCTCACCATCTCTCAACCTTCTGCTATTCTCAAGATCCTACATAGAAGTGCACAAATGAGCACTAGAACCAGAGTCAAGCATCCAACTGGATGCAGAAGAAATCATAAGGTTAGACTCCATAATGAGCATACCTCCAGAAGGTCCTCTCTCCTTCTTATTCTTTTGGATGGCCAGATAAGTAGGACAGTTCTACTTTCAGTGGCCATCATTGTTGCAATGAAAATACTTTTCTTTATCAGCGGCCTTCTTCAGCCCTACCTTTTTCTTCTTTCCTCCTTTCACCTTCTTCTTTTTCACCGACTTCTTCTTCTTTTCAAAAGTCCATTCCATAGCAAGTACTGAGCCTTTAGAACCTTTCATGAAAAGCTCAGCAGTAACCAGCATGTTCATTAGTTTGGCTAGAAAATTTTAAAGTTTATGCATATGGTAGTTCATGATGAACTGCCCATATGCATCAATCAAGGATTGCAGAATTATATCATTCTTTCCATAAGACTTTCTTTTAGAAGAAGTCCGTTCCATAGCAAGAACTGAGCCTTTAGAACCTTTCATAGAAAGCTCAGCGGTAACCAGCATATTCATTAACTCGGCCAAGGAATTCTGAAGTTTATGCATGTGGTAATTCATGATGAATTGCCCATATGCATCAGTCAAGGATTGCAGAATAATATCGTTCTGCAGGTCCAAGTCCAACTTCACACCGAGCTTCTCAAGCTCTTCCATATCCTTGATCATTGTCAGACAGTGATCTTGGACTGACTGCCCATCACGCATCTTAGCCTTAAAAAGTCGTTTCGTGACTTGATATTTGGCTGCGCGACTCTGTTCACCAAACATCTCCTGCAGGTGAGCCAACATTTGGTGAGCAGTCCCGATATCCTTCATGTTGGCGCTGGAGCTCATCAGACATCGAGCCCAACATGTAGTATCTGGCCTTATTGTCTTCGTCAATCCATTTTTCCAGAGACGCTCTCTGTTCAGTGGATGGACGAGCTGGCAAGGTGGGAGGGTCCTGGTCCAAAACATGTGTTAACTTCTCAGAACCCAAAATAATTTTGTAGTTCCTGAGCCAATCTTTATAATTGGGTCCAGTCAGTCTATGTGTGTCCAGGATACGTGCCAATGGGTTGGACGCAGACATTTTCCTGTAGAGAGTCAAAGATTCTAGTTAGATACTGTAATTTTGACTTGACCAATTTATTTAGGGATTTTATTTTTAAACAAATTAGCTCCCACTATTTTCTCGGATCCCTACACTCCCTCTGTAGAGATGCGAAAATATTCCATGATTAATGATTTCTAGTGGGTGGTGCGGTCTCACCAACTGACTCATCACCTCACCTAACAGTTATTGGTGATGGGTTAGCCAATGAGTGAACAACTCTTGTTCAATGATTCTCTAATCATGGTGCACCCAAACTTGGTCTCTAATTCATGAATCTCACCGTATCCGGAATATTGATCCACTCCTTAGTTAAGTCAGACCCACCATTTGCATAGACTGGGTTCCTAATTGAGTCTCTCACCGTATCCGAAATATTGAGCCCAACTCATCCTCCAGCCCATAGCATCCAATGCCTAATAGACATGGTTGCGTCTTCCTGGTGCAACTGAGCCACTGTATCCAGCCGAGAACAATCAACCCCGGGAAGGGCCCGCACATCTACAATGGTGGAAGACCTCAGACTTAATCTTTTCTTAGGGAGAATTGATTCAGGTCTCATTAAACTAGACTTGGCTTAGTCATAACAATTATGACTAACCTAGTGGCATGGGTTAGCTCGGATTATTGACCACCTCAGATCAGAACTGTGTCAACAGATATGGCCAGGTAAGTGAGACCGGTGGAAGGAATATGCCATTAACTCGTACAAGAATGCATTCAGGTCGAGTAGCTTCCAATTAAAAACCAGTCGGTCGTCTGTGCCAAACTTACCTTAGACACCAAATTGTTGAGCCAGAACCAATTGGGTTAGCCTACAATCCAGACTCTAACCTCTGAGCCTAATTAGGTCTTGCTTGATCGTGACTCGATCTTGACCCAGACTTAATCCTATTAGGCTGGTCAATTTAAGCATTGTTGATCCCATCTAACCAACTCTTGATTCGGTTTGATCAACCGCTTAGACCTAATTGAGCTACCCAAGCCCGAACCCAGTATTATGAATATGTCTTAGATCTGAAATTCTCAATTTTAGACCTAATTAATATTCCATAAACTTAATTCTTAATTAAGTTGGGTTCATAAACAAAATATGCACAATAAATCCTAGGGTTTCAGGATCTAGGGTTTTGCAGAAAGTAAGTTTTGGATTTCTGATTAAGGACGAACACGCAGCACCCCTACACGATCATAAGAACACCCCATCGAATGGAAAGAGAGGGCCTTTAAACCCTTCTTCGTTCTTATGATCCGGACGGCCAAGAGGAACGCCTTAATCAGGAACATGTCAAATACTACAAAACAGTATCAGATCTATATCATATATCTCATATATAAATTTAGATCTAATCAAGGCATATTTTGCATACATCTCATGTATCATAATCATGCATGTTTTCAGATCTAAATTATCTCATAATAATCTAAAAAATTAGATTTAAATTGATCTAATCAAAATAAATTCTAATCTAGACAATTATGTAGAACTATTCTACAACTAGTCTAGACATGCATCAATCATATCTCATATGATATTTAAAAATTAAATAATTTTTATTTACTGTTTATTAGATGTTATTATAACACTTATAATATCAAAAAATAGTAAATAAGAAGATCTAAAATATGATTTAATCATATTAAATCAAGAACATGCAAAACTATTCTATAGAACTATTCTATTCTAGAACTAGTCATGCATATCTTCATGTTCTTAGATCCAAATCATTTAATTTTAATTTTTTCTGATTTCAGATCTGATCACATCTCATGTGACATCTGAAATCACTTTATTTTCTAATTAAAATAAAATTAAAATCAGATCTAAACAATTTAGAACCATGGCTCTGATACCAGTTGAAGGGAAATTCCTGATTTTTCCCGGTCCAGGTTCGTTCCAGATCTGATTAGATCAAGAGATATATTTCAAAATTTTTTCTCTTGATTCTAATCAGATCTTGATATGTTTCAGATCTGATTCTTATTATTTTAATAAATAAAATAAAATAAGATAAATTAAATCAAATTTAATTTACCTGATTTGGGTAATCCTATTACCCTGTAGATGATCCTGATTGCAGCGGAAGGTTCTGGATCTAGCCATGCAAGCGCCTGGCCTCTACCGGTATCCACTCAGGTTGGATCTAGAGATCCTCTTCTTCTCTATCACACCTCCAAAAATCAGATCTGGATCTGATCTGGAGGATCTTCAAAACTCTTTTGAAGATCTGCAGTCGTCCTTTTGCAGCAGCGCAGCCTTCTTGCTTTTGATCGCCTTTCTTTGATCTGAATCGCACCAACCAAGGTCCAAAACTCCTTTTGGACGTGGAGAGCAAGGGGAGAAGATGGTTTTGGCATGGAGGAAGAGGGGAGAGGCAGCCTTGGGGCATGGGAAATCTTTGATCTTAATTCAATTACTATGTTTGAGGTTGGGCGCAGGGTCTTATTTATAGACCTGACTTGTGATCCAACTTCCTCTTATCTCCAACCAATCACAACCCTTTGTGAAATCAGATCTAAATCTGATTGGTTGGAATAGAGACCCCTGGATTCCTACCTTAGAGGGTGCCTAAGACCAGTCAAACTTGGATTCTTAGTAGAACTCTAATTGGAATCCAAAAGAGGAGGTGGAGTCCTTGTCCAACAAGGACTCCTAGGCGCCTCCAAACTTGGGCTCACGCCACCCTTGGCGTGCGCCCTTCTCCTTGCCAGGTGCTGGCAGGGGGACAGGCCCCCACCAGCTCTCCAATAGGTGCATGACATGTGGTCAAAAGTCAAAGGGTCAATGGTCAACGTTTGACCAGTCAAAGGTAGACTTTTGACCAAAGTCAAAGAACAAGAAATGGCAGGTGACCAAAAATGGCAGGTAATGTCTTACAAATAAGACAACCTATTCTGACTTGGACAACCTCCAGTCAGACCATATGAAGGCCTCTGATTGAGCACAAACTCCTTTGGCTCAGTCAGGACAACTTATTTATGATAGTAAAAGAAGAACGTTAGGTTCAATCGAGTGCTAGCACGATTTCCTTGAACCTAATTGAATCTCATTCAGATCAATTGAACTAGATCAGTTCAATTGATGATCACCAGATTCAAACTCTTGTTTGTGTGACCCAGTTAGGTTCAGTTCTGTATGGTAATGGGATATGTCATGATCTCTATCATCGACATCATCGAAACTCCTTTCGATGGATCAGAACTCTTCTGATTCGAACAGCTAGAATGATCGATCATCTAAATCATTCTAATTGCTCCCAAAATCCATCCAGTGACACCTAGCAGTATATGGTGGCAACCCATCAGAGCTGAATGTGAACCTCTTGGTGCAGCTACCTGTGTGATTAAGTTCTTCTATCTTGAGCCCCGATCAGATTAGGGTTAAGGTAAACTCGTCAAACCCTAGTCTCTGTCATATGATGTAATCATTCGATTCGAGTCCAATGTGAAAATCTAAATAGAAACTCTTTCTATTATTTCACTCTACCATGGCCATGGATTTCTGGACTTGATTCTCATGATCATCATAGGGCTGCTCCTCTACCACCGAGGTAGATAGATTCCATCTTGATGTCCATCCAGTTCCTACAATGAACATGTCATAGCCAACATACACCTCAGGGTTCCATATGGCTAGGAGATCGAGTAATGGTGTAGTCAAACTATAACACCCTCAAGGTGAACTGCCGATGCATCTCAGGTCAAAGAACCAGGTACACTACTGCAGCATCGAGTCAGTCATTGACGAGAAGGTAGACTCCCTAATGACTACTCGAGGTGGTCACGCTCAGTGCCCTCGTTCTCTAACGAGTATCTGTACTCTCGCTCCAGTGTCTCCACACCGTAGACTTAAGACTCATCTACTGAAGAGAAGCGATTGTACACCAACCTTCCGTATCAATCACCATCCTCATGATGATCCTATGGTCGGGAGCAATTTATGAGTTAATAATGATTATTCATGTCTTAAATTTTCAACTCTTGAAAATATGAATTATCATTACCATTAACTCAAAGGATGTATCACAGACACTAAATACACATATGTGATAGAAAATAACCCATTTATTGATTTTAGTCAAAATTACAATTTTGCCCCTAGAAGTGTATTACAAGTGTCAGCCAATTCTGTCTTCTAGGGCACATATATCTAACACTCTGTTCACCAAACATCTCTTGTAGGTGAGCCAACATTTGGTGGACAGTCTTGATATCTTCATGTTGGTGTTGAAGTGCATCAGACATTGAGCCCAACATGTAGTATCTAGCCTTGTTATCTTCGTCCGTCCACTTATCAAGAGATGCTCTCTATTCAGTGGATGGACTAGCTAGTAAGATGGAAGGGTCCTGATCTAATACATGAGTTAACTTCTCGAAACCCAAAATAATTTTGAAGTTCCAAAGTCAATCCTTGTAATTGGGTTCGGTCAGTCTATGGGTGTCCAGGATGCGTGCTAGTGGATTGGACATAGACATTTTTCTGTAGAGAATCAAAGTTTCTAGTAGATATTGTAATTAAGACTTGACCAATTTATTTAGAAATTTTAGTTTTAAACAAATTAACTTTCACTATTTTCTTGGATCCTTACACTCTCTTTGTAGAGATGCGAAAATCTCCATGATCAATGATTTTTTAGTGGATGGTGCGGTCCCACCAACTAACTCATCACCTCACCTAACAGTTATTGGTGATGGGTTAGCCAATGAGTGAACAACTCTTATTTAATGATTCTCTAATCATGGTGCATCCAAACTTGGTCTCTAATTCATGAATCTCACCATGTTCAGAATATTGATCCACTCCTTAGTTAAGTCAGATCCACCATTTGCACTGATTGGATTTCTAATTGAGTCTCTCATCGTATCCAAAATATTGAGCCAAATCCATCCTTCAGCCCATAGCATCCAATGCCTAATAGATATGGTTGCATCTTTTCGATGCAATTGAACCACTGTAACCAACTGAGAATAATCAACCCCAGAAAGGGCCCGCACATCTACAATGGTGGAAGACCTTAGACTTAATCTTTTCTTAGGATGATTTAATTTAGGTCTCATTAAATTAGACTTGACATAGTCATAACCATTATGACTAACCTAGTGGCATGGGTTAGCTCGGATTGTTGACCACCTCAGATTAGGACGGAGCCAACATATATGGCCAGGTAAGTAAGATGGGTGGAAGGGATATGCCATTAACTCGACCAGAACGCATTCGGGTCGAGTAGCTTTCAACTAAAAATTAGTCGATCGTATCTGCCAAACTTACCTTAGACACCAAATTATTGAGCCAAAACCAATCGGATTAGTCTACAATCCAGACTCTAACCACTGAGCCTAATTAGGTCTTAGCTTGATAGATCACTCATGTGACTCGATCTTGATCCAGACTTAATCCTATTAGGCTGGTCAATTTCAGCACTCTTGATCCCAACTAACCAACTCTGGAATCGATTTGATCAACCGCTTAAATCTAATTGAGCTATCTAAGCCCGAACCTAATTTTATGAATATATCTTAGATCTAAAATTCTCAATTTTAGATCTAACATATATTTTATAATCTTAATTCTTAATTAAGTTTAGGATTCACAAACAAAATATGTGAATAAAATCCTAGGATTTTAGGATTTAGGGTTTTGTAGAAAATAAGTTCTTGATTTCTGATTAAGGACGAACATGCAGCATCCCTACACAACATAAGAACACTCCATCAAATGGAAGGAGGGGGCATTTAAACCCTACTTTGTTCTTATGATCGGACGATCAAGGAGAATGCTTTAATCAAAAATATAAGATTATAAAACTAGTTAGATCTACATCACATATCTCATATATAAAAATTAATCTAACTTTAAACATATTTTGCATACACCTCATGTATCATATCATGCATACTTTTAGATCTAAATTATCTCATAATTATGTAAAAAAATAGATTTAAATTAATGACATTAAAATAAATTCTAATCTAGATAATTATGTAGAACTATTCTACAACTAGTCTAAACATGCATTTATCATATCTCATATGATCCAAAAATTAAATAATTTTATTTACTACCTTTTAGATCTTATTATAATATTTATAACATCCAAAAATAGTAAATAAATAGATCTAAAATTATAATTAAATTAAATTAAATTATGATCATGCAAGACTATGTATAGAATAATTCTATTTTATAACTAGTCATGCATCTTGTAAAACTTAGATCTAAATTATTTAATTTTAACTTTTTTAATTTTAGATCCGATCACATCTCATGTGACATCTAAAATTACTTAATTATTAGATTAAAAATAAATTTAAATTAAATCTAAATAATTTATTAGAACCTGGCTCTGATACCAGTTGAAGAAAAAATTAAGATTTTTTGGGTCAGGTTCGTTCAAATCTGATTGGATCAAGAGAGATATTTCAAAAATTTTTCTTTAAATTTAGATTAGATTTAAAATATTTCAGATCTAATTTTATAGATCTAATAAATAAAAATAAAAGGTAAATTAAATTTGATTTAATTTTGTACCTTGTTATTGGATGATCGGATTATCCTATGATGATCCTACTGATTGCCTGAAGTTCTGGATCTGGCCACGTAAGTGCTTGGCCTTTATCGATATCTACTCAAACTGGATTTGGAGATCTTTTTCTTCTTTATCACCTCTCCAAATATTAGATCTGGATCTTATTTATAGGATCTTTAAAACTTCTTTTGAAGATCTAAAATCATCTCTTGCAGCAGTGCTGCCTATTTTCTTTCTCGTCGCCTTTCTCTTGCCTGGATCACACCAAACTAGAGCCCAAATCTCCTTGGGCATGGAGAGGAGAGAGAGGACCTGAAGATGGCATAGAGGAGGGAGAGGGATAGCCTTGTGGCATGGGCTATGGATGATTCTCTCTAAAGCTTGGCGTAAATAGGGTTTTTATAGATCCTGCTGTGCCATGCAGTGCCACATCATCCCGATCAATCACATCACTTCATGCAATCAGATCTAAATCTGATTGATGGAATGACATCACCTGATCTAATTAGATGAGAGTCCCCTCAAATCATCCTTAGGTGGCACCAAGACTGGTTAAAGTAGAGTCCCTTGGCACCTCCTAAGTTGATTCCAAGAAGCAACCTGGAGTCCCATCTGTATGGGACTCCAGGCATCCCTATCGTTAGGTGCATGCCTTCCTAGGCATGCACCCCCTCCTTTCCATTTTCTAGCAAGGGGACAAGCCTCTATCTGCTCTCCTATGGGTGCATGACACATGGGCAGATGTCTAAGTGTCAAAGGTCAACGTTTGACCAAACTCAAAAGACAAGAATTGGTAGATAACGAAAAATGGCAGGTGTTGTCTTCAATTTATCTCATAAATTAAGACAACCCTTTTCTAACCTGGACAAGCTCTAGTTAGATCAAGTAAAGGTACCTAAGTGAGCATAAATATATTTGGCTCAGTCGAAACAACTTTTAATGATAGTAGAAGGCAAACATTAGGTTCAATCGTATGCTAGCACAATTTTCTTGAACCTAATTAAATCTAATTCAAATCAATTAAACTGGGTTAGTCCACTTGATGATATCTAGATCTAAACCCTTATTTGTATGATCCAGTTAGGTTTAGTTCTATATGATAATGGGATATGTCATGATCTCTATCATCATCATCATCGAAATACCTTCTGATGGATCAGAACTCTTTTGATTCATATAACTAGAATGATCGATCATCCAAATCATTCTAATTGCTCTTAAAATCTATCAGTGATATCTGACAGTATATGGTGGTAATCCATCATAACTAATAAAAATGAACCTCTCAGTGCAGCTACTTGTGTGATTAAGTTCTTCTATCTTGAGCTCCGATCAGATTAGGGTTAAGGTGAACTCGTCAAATCCTAATTTTTGTCATATGATTCAATCATTTGATTCAAGTTCGATGTGAAAATCTTAATAGAAACTTTTTCTATTATTTCACTCTACCATGGCCATGGGCTTATGGACTTGATTCTCATGATCATCATAGGGCTACTTCTCTTCTACTGAGGTAGATAGATTTCCTCTTGGTGTAATCTAATTCCTACAATGAATATGCTATAGCCAACATATACCTCAGAGTTTCGAATGGCTAGAAGATCGAGTCATGGTGTAGTCAAACTATAACACCCTCAAGGTGAACTGTCGATGCACCTCAGATCAAAGAACTAGACACACCACTATAGCTTTGAGTCAGTCATCGATGAGAAGGTAGACTTCTTTATGACTGCTCGACGTGGTCACGCTCAGTGTCCTCATTCTCTAACGAGTACTTATAGTCTCACTCTGATATCTCTACACCATAGACTCAAGACTCATCTACTATAAAGAAGTAATTGTATACCAATTTTTTGGATCAATCACCATCCTCATGATGATCCTACGGTCGGGAGCATTTTATGAGTTAATAATGAAAATTTTTGTCTTAAATTTTCAACTCTTAAAAATAAGAATTATCATTATCATTAACTCAAAGGATGTATCATAGACACTAAATACACATTTATGATAGAAAATAATCTATTTTATTATTTATAGTCAAAATTATAATTTTGCCTCTAGAAGTGTATTATAAGTGTCAGCCATTTCTGACTTCTAGGGTGCACATATCTAACAAAAGTAGTATTTTTGGGCTATTGACATGGTACACAACTGGATCGACTCAATTTCAGACTGAGTCGACCCAATTGTAGGTTAGTCGGCTCAGTCTGAAACTAGATCAACTTAGTTTTTGTGGGTTATTATTTTATGTACGTGAATTATTTGGATTTGAAGAGTTTTTTTATGAGCTTGGGCTTGACCCTTTGTAAAGTATATATACTAAAAATAGATCAAGATTATAAAGAGGCTGAGATATACTCAATAAAAGCTCTTTTCTTCTGAAAATCTCTTCTTCTCTATTTCTTGAATTATTTGATTGCACTTCCACAGTAATCTCTGAGAGATTCTTTCTTGTTGCTTGGTTGATCACTAGCGGTCATGTTGATCCATGTGGAAAGAGTGAGCATTTTTGATAATTGATATCAGAGTGGTGTTGCATAGAAGGAAGGAAGACACCTAGAGTTTACTACATCCAGGATTTGTTGCATCAGGTTTTATCCTAAAACTTTTAGTTTGCTTCATGGTTGTCTCTAGATTAAGGTGAAGATTGTTTATACGGAGAAATGGTGATACAAAAGTTTAGAAAGAGGATTTAGGGCTAGTTAGATCTTCTTTGAAGGATAGTTTTGCTGGTGTGTGTGATCGTGAAGGGTGTTAGGGATTTATTCTTGACTTATTTGAAGTCATGGGATCAAGTCGATTCAAGGTGGATTTTGAGAAGTTCGATGGTAAGAAAAAATTTACCTTATGGCAGCAAAGAGTAAAAGACTTGTTGGTTCAGCAGAGGATCTACAAGGTCTTGACAAAAGTAAGGCCAAAAAAGATTAGTATTGAGGATTGAAAAGAGTTGGAGGAAATTGCTTTTAGCACAATCTGGATGTGCTTGGCCAATCAGATTTTGCCCAAGGTCTGCATAGAGACTATGGCAAAAGGGCTTTAGGAGAGATTGAAAAATACATACATGGGGAAGAACATGATTAATAAGTTATGATTGAAGAAATAACTGTATAGTCTGAGGATGCTTGAAGGCGGAGATCTTGTTGCACATATCCAAAGGTTCAATCAGATGTGTTCTGAGGTGATGAGTTTGGATGTGAAGATCGACGAGGAGGATCGGGCATTGCTACTATTATGTTCTCTCCCAGGTTCGTATGATGGTCTCATAATAATTTTAGTTTATGAAAAAGAGACCTTAAACTATGAAGAGGTTATTGGTGTGCTTGGATCAAATGAGCAAAGATTTGCAAGGAAGACCCTAAGTCTGAAATTTTGGCTGTGAACGAAAGACTGGGAAGATCAAAGAAGAAGGTAAGAGAAAAATCCAAGGACAGGTCAAAGTCTTGGGATTAGAGGAAGATGATATTGAAATATTATAAATATCATCAGCATGGATATCTGAGGAGAGATTGTCCCCTTTTGAGATCAGAAAAAGAGAAGGCCAGCAAGGAAGATGATACAGCTTCTATGAGCAGTGGAGAAGACCTACTAGTTGTATCAGATGGATCCATAGAGTACGATACTATATGGATATTAGATTCAACATGCTCGTACCACTATACTTCTCATCAGAAGTGGGTTGCTACCTACCAGAAGGCTGATGGTGGAAGTGTCAGCCTTGGAGATGATCACCCATGCAAAGTAGCTGGAGTTGGCTCTATCAGGGTGAGGATGTATGATGGGATCATTCGTATATTATCAAATATCAGGCATGTACTGGAGTTGAAAAGAAATTGATCTCTTTGAGCTACTTAAAGGAGCAGGATTATGCTTTTAGTAGCCAAGCTGAGAGTGGATGTCTAAAAATTTTCAAGAGGGCTTTGGTGGTGATGAGAGGTAGAAGACTAAGCAATAATCTTTACAGAATGAAAGGCTCAGTAGTGAATGGTAGTGCAGAGGTGCTAGCAGCGGCATAGGTAGAGTAGATTTTATATTAGCTATGGCACTATCGGATGGATTATATGAGTGGCCGTGGGCTCACAAAACTAAGTAGAAGAGATATGATCCCAGCCATAAAAAAGGAGGGCACAGATCTTTATGAGCCATGCATCTTTGGCAAATAGCATAGGATGAAATTTACCAAAAGTACCAAGTGCAGTGAGGGAGTGCTAAATTTAGTGCACTTGAATGTGTGAGGACCAGCTCCTGTATTAGCTAGAGGTGGGGCAAAATATTTTATCACTTTCATTGATAATTTTTTAAGAAAGGTATGAGTTTATCTGATCAGAAAAAAATCAAAGTTGTTTGCCCGATTCGGAGCCTGGAGAGCTGAGGTAGAGAAGGAGTCAGAAAGATAGGTGAAGTGTCTAAGGTCGGATAATAGAGGAGAGTATACAAGCCTGGAGTTCAGGAGGTACTGTGAGAAAAATGGTATTAAATGCTATTATATGGTGAAGATGACTCCCTAGAAAAATGGTGTCGTGGAAAGGATGAACCAGACACTGACTGAGAAGGCATGGAGTTTGAGGCTGCAGACATCACTTGCAAAGTTCTTTTGGGGTGATGCTCTAATTTTTTCTTATTTTCTTATGAATAGGTCTCCTCATCGTAAGTTGAATAAAGGCATTCCAGAGGAGGTTTGGAGTGGAAAGAAGGTAGAACTTGGCGACCTAAAAGTCTTTGGTTGCATAGCCTATGCATATGTGGAGGCAACCGAGAGGAGCAAATTGGATCCAAAATCTCAAAAGATGATATTCATAGGGTATCCACAAGGAGTTAAGGGATACCTACTGTGAGACTCTCAGGCACAAAAGTCAATGATCCGCAGGAACCTTATCTTTGATGAGAAGAGCATCTTGAGGAGGTCTGGGATAGATGAAACTAAAAAAACAAAGGTGAACAGCGGTGGCCCATCAAAGAATGATGGCATATAGGTTACATCCACCTATAGGAGTATTCCTATTGAGGTGGAGCTGGACAGAAAAGTATTATCTCTGATTGAAAATCAGCATGAAGGGTCGGCAATTCAGACAGATGTGCAGGAGCAGCCACAAACATTAGGCAGAGATGTGCCACTAGGAGTGGCTTTGCACAAAGCCCAGCATACTATTAGGAGGCCGGTCAGATATGGCATTGATGAGGTTATCTCCTATGCACTCATCACTGCTAATGGAGATCTAGAGAATTATGCAGAGGTCATGGAGAGTGAGGATCATGATTCATTGATGCAGGCCATGATGGAGGAGATGGAATCACTTGAGAAGAATCAAACATGACAACTGGTAGATCTTTCAGAGGGTGCTCAACCTATTAGCTCAAAGTGGATGTTCACAAAGAAAGAGACACCTTCAGAACAAGGTGGAGTCAAATTCAAAGCAAAGTTGGTAGCAAAAGGATGCTCACAATGGGAAGGGATTGACTACATAAAAATTTTCTCTCTTGTGGTGCGTTATACATCTATTCAAATTTTGTTGTCACTGGTGGCACAGCATAACATAGAATTGGAACAGATGGATGTGAAGATGGCCTTCCTTCATGGGACTTTGGAGGAAAGAATCTACATGAAGCAGCTAGATGGTTTCATGAAGATGGGACAGGAAGAAAAGGTGTGTTTACTCAGGAAGTCTTTATATGGCTTGAAACAATTCCCTCGTCAGTGGTATCGAAGGTTTGATAGCTTTGTCTTGAGCTTGGGTTTCGGCAGATGTGAATATGATTGTTCTATCTACATCAAGGATGTAGATAAGAAGGATGTCCTATACCTATTATTATATGTAGATGATATACTCATAGCCAGTAGAAGCATGGATGCTGTGAAAAGGTTGAAAAGGGCATTATCATCTGAGTTTGAGATGAAGAATTTGGGTCCAGCTGAGAAAATTTTTGAAATAAAAATTTGCACAGATAGGTGCAAAGAAGTGCTCCATTTGTCATAAGAAAAGTATGTCCAGAAAGTTTTGGAGAAGTTTGGAATGGAGAAGGCCAAACCTATAGAGACGCCATTATCGAGCCATATGTCTCTCTCCAAGTTACAGAGTCCCCAATTAGAAGAGGAGAAAGAGTACATAGAACGAATCTCTTATGCAAATGCTTTAGGTAGTGTGATGTACACTATGGTGTGCTGTAGATCAGATATAGCACATACAGTGAGCACGGTTAGTAGATACATGGCTAACCCTAAGAAGGAACACTAGAAAGCATTGAAATGGATATTGAGATATTTGCATGGAACATGGGATTATGGTTTGGTGTTTGGTGGGCAGCTAGGAGGATTTGGAGAATAATCTGTGAAGATGTGTGAAGGTTCAGATCCTTTGGAAGGGTTTGTTGATGCAAATTATGCTGGTGATCTTGACACAAGGAGATCTACTATTGGATACCTCTTCTACATATATGGTGGATCAGTATCTTAGAGATCAATCCTTCAACCAATCATGGCCTTGTCTACCATAGCGGCCGAGTATATTAGGATAACGGAGGCTGCAAAGGAAGTCCTTTGACTTAGGAGGCTGATTGATGAGTTGGGGGTGGAGCAGAGTAAGGTTATACTATTCAGTGATAGTTAGAGTGCTCTGCTATTGGCACAGAACCCATTTTATCATGTGCACACAAAGCATATAGATGTGAGGTACCACAGGATTAGAGAGCTGGTGGAAGAAGGTGAAATTGAACTGATGAAGATCCATACCAAGGAGAATCAGTTTGATGTACTCACGAAGGTACTCCCTAGAGATAGCTTTCAGAGATGTGTGGCACGGATGGATCTATTAAGAAGAGATGAGTTCACAAGGACTTGAAAGCACCAAGATGGAGAATGTGAGCTCAGAAGTGGCGCTCTCAAGTCTTGGGAACATGAGAAGATATGTCATGGAAAGATGGGAGCTAGCCAGAAGAAGAATCAGCCTAAGTAGCAAAGTTTAGAAACTTAGCCGGCTCACCCTGAGACTGGGTTGGCTAAGTTGGGAACTTGTCTAGCTCAGTCCAAAACTCGGTTGGCTAGATCTTAGAAGAAAATTTAAATAGAGAGTAGTATTTTTGGACTATTGGTATGGTACACAACTGGATCGACTCAGTCTCAGACTGAGCCAACCTAGTCGTAGGTTAGCTGGCTTAGTCTGAAACTAGGTCGGCTCAATTTTCATGGGTTATTATTTTATATACATGGGTTGTTTGGATTTGGAGAGTTTTTCTATGAGCTTGGGCTTGACTCTTTATAAAGTATATATACCGAAAATAGGTCAAGATTGTGAAGAGGCTGAGATATACTCAATAAAAGCTCTTTTCTTCCAGAAATCTCTTCTTCTCTTCTTCTTTATTCTTTGAATTGTTTGATCGTGTTTCCACAGTAATCTTTGAGAGGTTCTTTCTTGTTGCTTGGTAGATCACCAGCGGCCATGCCAATCCATGTGGGAAGAGTGCGCATTCTTGACACTGTGACCATGAAAACCTATCCTCTTTGATTACCATCAGGATTAGATTTTGTACTTAGGGATTGTTTTTACGTGCTTACAGCAAGCAAAAATTTGATTTCTATTTCTTGTTTAGCATAGAAAGGCTATATAATTAATTTTCTTAAGGACCATTATAATATTCTTTTTAAAAAAAATAAAATTGTAAGTGGTTTTCTTATTAATGGTCTCTACCAGTTACATATTGATGTTTCTATTTTCAATATCGAGCAAAACATGAATGCCATAGGATCAAAGTGACCTAGGGATAGTCTAAATAATAGGTATCTATGGCACCTTAGGCTAGGTCATAGTGAAAGATAGGGTTAACAAATTGAAGAAATTTGGGCTATTGAATCCGTTGACTTCTGAGTCATATCCAATTTGTGAATCATGTCTTCATGGCAAAATGACTAAGCTTCCTTTTATAGAACATGGAGAAAGAGCCACAGACCTGCTTGTCCTGGTACATATAGATGTGTGCAGCCCATTGATGTGCCAGCTAGAGCTAATTATGTCTACTTCATCATCTTTACCAATATTTATCTCAGTATGGGTATGTATATTTGGTGCGACATAAGTTTGAAGACTTTGAAAGATTCAAAAAATTCAGACATGAAGTAAAAAAATAAATAAGAAAACCCATTAAGGTTCTTTGATTAGATCGTGGAGGTGAATACCTTAGTCAGAAATTTTTGAACTATTTCAATGATAATGGCACAGTCTCACAATGAACTCCACCTGGAATGTTTCAACTCAATGGGGTTTCAGAACAGAGGAACCAGACCTTATTGGATATGGTTGGATCCATGATGAGCTTCATAGACCTCCTTGACTTTCTTTGGAAACATAGTCTAATGACCACAATGTATTTACTGAATAGAATTTTCTCTAAAACCATTTCTATCACACCATATGAGATATGACATGGTAAGAAACAAAGTCTGAGTCACCTTAGAATTTGGGGTTGTTCGGCCCATGTCAAGAAATAATAGGTGGATAAGTTAGAGTCTAGGTCCTTTAAAGCTTGATTTATTGGATATCCTAAAGAGTTGTTAGGATATTGCTTCTATCTTCCAGAAGACTACAATGTGATTGTGAATCGACATGCCATTTTTCTTGAAAAATAGTTTATTCAAGATGGTGGCATCGAAAGATAGATTAGGCTCGAGGAGAAGATCTCTGAATAGCAACGAGCTAAGAAACCTATGGAATCCAATCAAATAGAGCCAGTTTATACACTACCTCCTCCACCTCGAAAATCAATAAAGATTTTTCATCCTTCTGAAAGGTACTTAGGTACTATTTTAGAGGATGTTGAGTGTTAACCCCCTAAGTGATTTTGATGATGACCAAATATTAAAGCAAGTGATTACTAATATATTTTATTTTAAGTGTTCCAATATTAGAAGAAAAAGAGCTTTTTGATCAAAATAAGGAAGACATAAAGTGGAAATCAAATAAAATTCAAATCCCCTAAAATTTTCTTGGAGCAGTCTTTGAGACATCTTGGATTTTTTTTGAGAGCTCTCGAGTGGACTGGCATGCAGCAAACATAGTTCTGACTCAATTTTGAGAAGTCTTGAGTGAATCTCGAGATGTCTCAGTCTTAGATGACAGAAACCCAATTTTTATGCTCTGAGAGTGAGAGGTCTCGCAGGATTCTCGAGAGATCTTGCGGTTGCAATGAGACGTCTGGTTCAGAATTGAGACAGCTAGGTGTTAGGTGAGCCATTTTTTCTAGAAAGGTGATTTTTTATGTGACTGAAGATGAGAGCTCTTCTGATCAACCTGAGAGGCCTCGTAACTTGATGAGAAATCTCGAGATAAATTTAGAGGTCTTGAGACACGACGACAGCCTTTTGACGGGGCATTTTAGGTCAAATTTTTCTCATTCCAATGGCTAGTTGCTACTCTCCAACGATCAGGTTTTGCTTTTTTTGAACTCCAATCATCATCAGAAAAAAGAAAATGCTAGAGATATAAAAGGAAGAAATATTATTTTTCAAAAGGAGAGAAAAAATAAGAGAAAGAAAAGCACGCTCTATTCTTGAATGAATATCCAATCTCTAATCAATATGTTCTCTCAATCTTTGAAGAATCCTCTAGTGCATTAACTCCACACATTCAAAGAGGCTTTCAACGAACTGTAAGGATAACTTTTCTGCTCATTCAAAGGATCGTTTCAAGTTGTAAAATTTCATTTCCTCTTTTTGTATACTTGGTTTCAGCAGGGGCTGAAACTTAGATTTTGGGGCTTTTTCTCCCTTCTATTTATTCAGATTGATTCATCTAGTTCTTGTAAGGATTATGGTTGGTGAACCTAAAGAAAAATCAATTGAGTTTTTGGATAGTGAGCTTGAAAAAACTATCCGACTATAATCTTGCAGGATTATAGTGAAATTTCTATGAGTGTGCTTAGAAAGTGAACGTAGGTGCTGGGAGAGCACTTAACCACTATAAAATTCTCTTATTTGTGTGTGTGCTCTTAATTGTGTATTTTATTTGTTCTTACATTTGATTCACTTAGGTTTTAATCATTTAGCACTACACATATCTATTTTAATTTTTGTAAAACCCAATTCACCCTCCTCTTGGGTTGTCTATCTAGGCAACAATTGATATCAGAGCCTTGGTTCTCTACTAATTTTTGATTTTATCAACTAGAGACAAAGATCATGTCAACCCAACTAGGAGGTTCACTTGCCGAAGGGCAATCCATAAATAGGCCACCTCTTTTCAATGGGTCCAACTATACCTATTGAAAAGCTTGCATGCGCATTTTCATTCAAGCCCTTGACTATAACATATGGAGTGTCATTGTCAATGGCCCACACACATGTACAATCATTCTCAATGGCACATCCTCTCCTAAGTCGGAGAATTATTGGGATGAAATGGACAAGAAACTTGTCCAATTAAATGCTAAGAAAATGAATGTACTCTATTGTGCCCTTGATACAAATGAGTTTAACTGAATCTCCACTTGCAATTCTGTAAAAAAAATTTGGGACAGACTTGAGGTCACACATGAAGGGACAAATCAAGTAAAAAAAACTAAAATTAACATGCTAGTTCACCAAAATGAGTTATTTAAAATTGACCCCATTGAATCTATCACTAGCATGTACACAAGATTCACAGATATTATAAATGGTTTAAAAAACTTAGGTAAAGTTTATACTAATAGTGAATTGGTGGGAAAGATCCTCAGATCTTTGCCTAGGTCATGGAAAGCCAAAGTAACAGCCATCCATGAGGCAAAGGATTTGAACACACTACCATTAGAGGAGCTCATTGGAACCTTGATGATACATGAGCTAGCCATGAGTCGGCATAATGAGGAAGACAACAAGAAGAAGAAAATAATAACACTAAAATTCATGGCTGATGAAGAAGAAGATGATCTATCCACCAATGAGGAAAATGATGAAGACAAGGACCTAGTGATCAGAAAATTCAAGAAATTTATGGAAAGAAGAAGGTAAGGATTCAAGAAGAGAAACTTCATTAGAGGAGAAGCCAGCAGGGAGAAAGAAAAAGAAAAAGAGAGAGATCGGTCCACTTGCTATGAATGCAAGAAGTCAGGATATTTTAGGGCTGAATGTCCTCTGTTGAAGAAGGGGCCAAAAAGAACAAAAAAAAAGTCATGTTAGCAACTTGGAGCGACAGCGATGAGTCAAGCATGGAGGAAGAAAATCAAAATGAAGCAAATTTGTGTTTCATGACACAAGATGATGAGGAATGCCTTGCAGTCCAAGGATCAAAATGGGATTGGTATTTAGATAGCGGTTGCTCAAGATATATGTCAGGTGATAAGCAATAATTCATCATCCTAGAAAGAAAGGAAGGGAGAGTAGTCACCTTTGGCGATAATGGCAAAGGTAAAATAATTAGCTATGGTAAAATTCAGATTACTCCTTCGACCTTTATAGATAATGTATTATTAATTGATAATTTAAAATATAACTTGCTTAGTATTAGTCAACTATGTGATAGAGGTTTTAAAGTCTCATTTGAATCTTCTTTGTACAAAATATCTAGTTCCTTGGATGATAGTTTAAAATTCATTGGATTTAGGTGTGGGAACATCTACATGGTGAATCTTGATGAAATTGCCATGAAGAGTGGCCAATGCCTAGTTGCAATGAATGCTAACATAAAAGAAACTAGTTGGCTTTGGCATCGAAGATTAGGTTATGCTAGCATGCATACTCTTTATAAATGGCATAATAAAGACTTAGTTAAGGGGCTACCAAAACTAAATTTCCAAATTGATCATGTTTGCGATGCTTGCTAATTCGAAAAATAAACTAGGGGGAGTTTCAAATCCAAAAATATAGTTTCAACTTCTAGGCCTCTTGAATTGATTCATATGGATTTGTTTGGATCTACTAGGACCACAAGCCAAGGAGGAAAGAAGTATGGTCTAGTAATTGTTGATGATTATTCTCGTTTCACTTGGATTCTATTTTTAGCTCACAAAGATGAAGCATTTTCATTGTTTTCAATGTTTTATAAGAAAATAACAAATGAAAAGAACTCTACTGTGGTATGTATCCATAGTGATCATGGCACAGAATTTGAAAATAAATACTTTGAAGAATTTTGCAATGAATATGGCATAGAACATAATTTTTCAGCAACTAGAACTCCTAAACAAAATAGAGTTGTTGAAAGAAAGAATAGAATTTTAGTTGATATGGCCTATACCATGTTGTGTGAAGGAAATCTATCCAAATACTTTTGGACTGAAGCCATTAACACAGCATGTTCATCCTAAATAGAGTTTCTATTCATCCAATTTTAAAGAAAGCCCCCTATGAGCTTTGGAAAGGAAAAATATCTAATATTAATTATTTTCATATTTTTGGTTGCAAATATTTTATTCATAACAATGGTAAAGATAATCTAGACAAATTTGATGCTAAGGTAGATGAAGGTATATTCCTTGGATACTCTATATCTAGCAAAGCATATAGAGTCTTCAACAAATAATCTTTAGTTGTTGAAGAATCAATACATGTCATTTTTTATGAAGCTAATAATCATTCTTTGAGAAAAGAAGATATTTTTGATGATGAGACATGAATTCTCAAAGATGGAATAAAGGAGCTAAACTTAAGGGACAACATCATTCATGATAAAGATAACTCTACAACAATCATTGAACAAGATAAGGATGTTAAGATTGAAGCATCTAATGATCATAGAGATCTACCCAAGAAGTGGAGGTATGCACATAATCACCCGAAGGAATTGATTTTAGGTGAGCCTTCACAAGTGGTAAGAACTAGATCCTCTTTTAAGGATACATTTGATTATCTTGCATTTGTTTTTAAAATAGAACCTAAAAACATAGAAAAAGCTGAACAAGACTCTAATTGGATGCTAGCCATGCAAGATGAACTAAACCAATTTGAAAGAAATAATATATGGTCTCTTGCAAACAGACCCATAAATCATCCTATAATTGGTACAAAATGAGTATTTAGGAACAAATTAGATGAACATGATAATGTTGTAAAAAATAAAGCTAGATTAGTTGCTAAAGGAATATAATCAAGAAGAAGGAATTGACTTTGATGAAACATATGCATCTATAGCAAGATTAGAGGCTATAAGATTGTTACTTGCTTTTTCCTGTTATATGAATTTTAAATTATTTCAAATGGATGTGAAAAGCATCTTTTTAAATGATTATATTATTGAAAAAGTATTTGTAGAACAACCACCTAGATTTGAAAATCACTCACTTTTCAATCATGTATATAAGTTAAATAAAGCACTCTATGGACTTAAACAAGCACCTAGAGTTTGGTATGAGAGATTGAGCAAATTCTTATGACAAAATGATTTTATCAAAGGAAGTGTAGACACCACACTATTTTTGAAAAAAATAATAATGATCTTCTTGTAGTTCAAATATATGTGGATGACATCATATTCAGAGCTACTGATGAAATTTTTTGTCAAGAGTTTGCTAAGTTGATGCAGAGTGAATTTGAAATGAGCATGATAGAAGAGCTGAATTTCTTCCTTAGACTATAAGTCAAACAATCAAAAGAAAGCATTTTCATTAGCCAAATAAAGTACATTAAGGAGATGCTCAAGAAGTTTGGCATGAAAAATGAGAAGGAAATCGGCACACCCATGAGCCCTTCTTGCAAACTTAACAAAGATGAGAATGGTAAGAGTAAAAATGAAAAGCTCTATAGAGGTATGATAGGATCCTTACTTTACTTAACTGCAAGTAGGCCTGATATATTATTTAGTATGTGCATGTGTACTAGATTTCAATCTAATCCTAAAGAATCACACTTATTAGTTGTTAAAAGAATTTTTAGTTATTTGATCTACACACACAACTTAGGTCTTTGGTACTCAAAATAATCTTCCATTGAATTGATTGGATACACTGATGCAGACTATGGAGGATATAAATTTGATAGAAAGAGTACCAGTGGCACTTGTCAATTTCTAGGGTTGAACTTGATCTCTTGGTATAGCAAAAAGCAAAACTCTATAGCACTGTGAACGATCGAGGTCGAATATGTTATTGTGGGGAGTTGCTGTGCTCAAATACTTTGATTCAAACAACAACTTAAAGACTTTGGAATTAAGCAAAATAAGATACTTATTAAATGTGATAACACTAGTGCCATAAACCTGACAAAAAATCCTATTCAACATTAAAGAACCAAATACATTGAAATTAGACATCACTACATTAGTGATCATGTTTAAAATAATAACATTGTGCTTTAATTTGTTTCAACTAAAAATCAATTAGCCAACATTTTTACAAAACCTCTAATTGAAGATAGATTCTCTAAAATTTGGGGTGAACTTTGTATGTGATCCTTTAAAAATATTTAATCTAAATTTTTGGATTTCTTTTTTCTTCCTCTATCACCTAAACACTTCTAACAATCTGAAAAATCAAAAAAAAAAAAAATGCTTCTCAGTTGTCCTCTACTAGACCCAAATCCTCCTCTGAATCCATCATTGAGTTCCTATCTGATGAAGACTAAGTCTAGTATCTCTTTTGTTTTAAACTTTTGGTTTAAGTATGTTGGTATTGAGATTCATTTTTTTTTGTAAACCAACATACATCTCTATATGTATTATCACATCTTGCAATGAAATCAATATTTCTGCTCTTGCCTTTTTATGATTCTCTCATTGTTGTGATTTTGATGCTGACAAAAAGGGGGAGAAATATTAAGGAGAAATATGCAAATGCATAATTAAATCTGACATACAAAATACAAACATATAATCATTCAAATCAAAAATATAAATT
>QRFJ01001736.1:0-69208 GCA_006176705.1 Cocos nucifera
CTATCTCAAGAAAAATGGCATAGTCTCTCAATGGACTCCACCTGGAACACCTCAACTCAACGGGATTTCAGAACGGAGAAATCGGACCCTATTGGATATGGTTCGGTCCATGATGAGCTTCACAGACCTCCCTGATTTTCTTTGGGGATACTCATTGTTAACTTCAATTTATCTACTGAATAGGGTTTCCCTCTAAAACCGTTCCTACCACACCGTATGAGATATGGTACGGTAAGAAACCAAGTCTGAGTCATCTCAAGAATTTGGGGTTGTCCAGCTCACGTCAAAAGACAACAAGCGGACAAGTTAGAGTTTAGGTCCTTCAGAGCTCGATTCATAGGATATCCTAAAGAGTCATTAGGATACTATTTCTACATTCCAGAAGACCATAATGTGATTGTGAGTCGACATGCCATCTTTCTTGAAAAATAGTTTATTCAAGACAGCGGCATTGGAAAATAGATCAAGCTTGATGAGAAAGTCTCACAAGCAGAACGAGCTAAGGACCAAGTGGAACCAAATCAGGTTGAGCCAATAAGAACACTACCTCCTCCACCTCGTAGATCGGAAAGAGTTTTTCGTTCCCCCTGAAAGATACTTAGGTATTATTTCAGAGGATGTAGAGAAAATGTTCCTCGTAGGTAATGGTGCTCATGGTGATGATCCCAAAATCTACAATGAGGCAATATCAGATATCGACTTCCAAGAAATGGCTAGAGGCAATGCAGTCAGAAATTGACTTCGATGCACTCAAATCAAGTCTGGACCTTGGTAGATCCATCAGAAGGTATAGTACCTATTGGATGTAAATGGATCTTCAAGAGAAAGATTGGTGCAGATGGGAATGTGGAGACATTCAAGGCTAGACTAGTGGCAAAAGGTTATAGTCAACGTGAAGGCATTGACTATCAGGATACCTTTTCCCCAGTGGCTATGCTAAAATCCATCCGCACATTGCTTGCCGTTGCAGCCTATTTCGATTATGAAATATGGCAAATGGACGTGAAAACGGCATTCCTAAATGGATATCTTGAGGAAGATATCTATATGGAACAGCCGCTAGGTTTCACATCCAGTGATACTGATCACAAGGTTTGCAAGCTGCAAAGGTCCATATATGGACTTAAGCAAGCATCTCGGAGCTGGAACACTCGTTTCAATGATGTGATCAAAATGTTTGGTTTCATCAAAAATGAAGAGGAACCGTGTGTTTTCAAAAGGGTCAGTGGGAGCGCTGTTGTCTTCCTCGTATTGTACGTGGATGACATCCTCCTTATTGGGAATGATATTCCCATGTTGACATCAGTCAAGATGTGGTTGTCCAAGGAATTCTCCATGAAAGACCTAGGTGAAGCATCCTTTATTCTAGGAATTAAGGTCTATAGGGATAGACCGAATAGGATGCTAGGACTTTCACAGAAGATGTACATAGAGAAAGTACTAAAGAGGTTTAGTATGGAAAACTCTAAGAGGGGATTAATACCCTTCAGACATGGTATTCATCTTTCCAAGAAGATGTGCCCTAGCACACCTGAGGAAATAGAACGCATGAGCAAGATCCCTTATGCTTCTGCAATAGGGAGCCTCATGTATGCCATGCTATGTACACGACCTGATATAGCCCATGCTGTGAGTGTCACAAGCAGATATCAGTCAAATCCAGGTGAAGAACACTGGACTTCTGTGAAATGTATCCTTAAGTACTTGAGAAGAACTAAGGATATAATGTTGGTCTTTGGTAATGGAGAACTCCAAGTCCAGGGATACACAGACTCGGATTTCATGTCCGATATAGATGATCGAAAGTCGACATCTGGAGAGTCTGTTTATGTACAATGGTGGTACTGTCAGCTGGAAGAGTTCCAAGCAAGTGGTGATATCACCTCATCCATGATTACCTCGAGAAGGGTTATGTCGAGGTCAAGAGAGTCAACTCCACAGATAATGTGGCAGACCCACTTACAAAGCCGTTGGGCCAGCAGAAGATCGAAGCCCACCTTGAGAAGATGGGACTTAGACTTGTAGCCAATTGGCTTTAGGACAAGTGGGAGATTGTTAGATATATGTGCCCTAGAAGCCAGAATTGGCTGACACTTGTAATACACTTCTAGGGGCAAAATTATAATTTTGACTAAAATCAATAAAATGGGTTATTTTCTATCACATATGTGTATTTAGTGTCTGTGATACATCCTTTGAGTTAATGGCAATGATAATTCATATTTTCAAGAGTTGAAAATTTAAGACATGAATAATCATTATTAACTCATAAATTGCTTCCGACCATAGGATCATCACGAGGATGGTGATTGATCCGGAAAGGTTGGTGTACAATCGCTTCTCTTTAGTAGATGAGTCTTGAGTCTACGGTGTGGAGACACCGGAGCGAGAGTATAGGTACTCGTTAGAGAACGAGGGCACTGAGCGTGACCACCTCGAGTAGTCATTAGGGAGTCTACCTTCTCGTCAATGACTGACTCGATGCTGCAGTAGTGTGTCTGGTTCTTTGATCTGAGGTGCATCGGCAGTTCACCTTGAGGGTGTTATAGTTTGACTACACCATTACTCGGTCTCCTAGCCATATGGAACCCTGAGGTGTATGTTGGCTATAGCATGTTCATTGTAGGAACTGGATGGCATCAAGATGGAATCTATCTACCTCGGTGGTAGAGGAGCAGCCCTATGATGATCATGAGAATCAAGTCCAGAAATCCATGGCCATGGTAGAGTGAAATAATAGAAAGAGTTTCTATTTAGATTTTCACATTGGACTCGAATCGAATGATTACATCATATGACAGAGACTAGGGTTTGACGAGTTTACCTTAACCCTAATCTGATCGGGGCTCAAGATAGAAGAACTGAATCACACAGGTAGCTGCACCAAGAGGTTCGCATTCAGCTCTGATGGGTTGCCACCATATACTGCTAGGTGTCACTGGTGGATTTTGGGAGCAATTAGAATGATTTAGATGATCGATCATTCTAGCTGTTCGAATCAGAAGAGTTCTGATCCATCGAAAGGAGTTTCGATGATGTCGATGATAGAGATCATGACATATCCCATTACCATACAGAACTGAACCTAACTGGGTCACACAAACAAGGGTTTGAATCTGGTGATCATCAATTGAACTGATCTAGTTCAATTGATCTGAATGAGATTCAATTAGGTTCAAGAAAATCGTGCTAGCACTCGATTGAACCTAACGTTCTTCTTTTGCTATCATAAATAAGTTGTCCTGTCTGAGCCAAAGAAGTTTGTGCTCAAACAGAGGCCTTCATATGGTCTGACTGGAGGTTGTCCAAGTCAGAAAAGGTTGTCTTATTTGTAAGACACTACCTGCCATTTTTGGTCACCTGCCATTTCTTGTTCTTTGACTTTGGTCAAAAGTCTACCTTTGACTGGTCAAACGTTGACCATTGATACTTTGACTTTTGACCATATGTCATGCACCTATTGGAGAGCTGGTGGGGGCCTGTCCCCTGCCAGAACCTGGCAAGGAGGAGGGCGCACGCCAAGAGTGGCGTGCGCCCAAGATTGGAGGAGTCTTGGAGTCCTTGTTGGACAAGGACTCCACCTCTCTTTTGGATTCCAATTAGAGTTCTCCCTAAAACCAACTTTGACTGGTCTTAGGCACCCTCTAAGTAGGAATCCAGGGGTCTCTATTCCCACCAATCAGATTTAGATCTGATTTCACAAAGGGTTGTGATTGGTTGGGAGGAAGAGGAGTTGGATCACGCCTAGTCTATAAAAAGGACCCTGCGCCCAACTCAGTTAGAGATTCAATTGAGAATTGAAAACCCCACGCCCCAAGGCTGCCTCTCCCTTCCTCCTCCATGCCAAAGCTTCTTCTCCTTCTCCTCTCCACGTCCAAAAGAGTTTTGGACCTTGGTTGGTGCGATCCAGATCAAAGAAAGGCGATCAAAAGTAAGAAGGCTGCACTGCTGCAAAAGGACGACTGCTGATCTTCAAAAGGAGTTTTGAAGATCCTTCAGATCAGATCCAGATCTAATTTTTGGAGGTGTGATAGAGAAGAAGAGGATCTCCAGATCCAGCCCGAGTGGATACCGATAGAGGCCAGGCGCTTGCGTGGCTAGATCCAGAACCTTTCGCTGCAAACAGGATCATCAATAGGGTAATAGGATTATCCAAATTCAGATAAATTAAATTTGATTTAATTTATCCTTATTTTATTTTATTTATTAAAATAATAAGAATCAGATTTGAAATACATCAAGATCTGATTGGAATCAAATTTTTTTTTTTGAAATATATCTCTTGATCTAATCAGATCTGAACGAACCTGGTCCGGAAAATCAGGATTTTCCTTCAGATAGTTGAATTCTGAGGTATCCTATGAGAGTTTTGGTCTAGTTGATGAATTATATGAAAACTATATCCATATAGATTATAAGGATGTTTGTTCTACATATTCGACCTATTCGATTATCGGATTTTATTGCTAAATAGTCACTTAGACTGGTACAAAAATTTATTCCTATGCTACCGACTTAGATTCGGACTTATGGAATCATACACATTAGAGTTCATGATTCGATCGGATAATTGATCAATGATTAAGAATCATTTTAAAGTTAAATGATTAAGAATCATTCTAATGTTAAACGATCAATATGATTGATGTTTAATCTAGTACAAATATTGTAGAAGGATTGATTAGTAATTTGATTACTAATTGATTTAATTTGATTAAGTCAGAGGATTAAGATTAAGTCTAATTAAATATAATTTAATTATATTTGATTTGAACTTGATTGGATCAAGTCCAATTAGTTTATTAGATGAGCCTAAGTGCAAGGAAAGAACTAGTCCTAGTTCAACTAGGACTTGGGTCCACCTAATTTTTTAATTTGATTAAAAAATTAAATTAGATTTAATATATTTTAATTAAACTTTTAATTAGGATTAATATCTATTCTAATTATATTTAATTAATTTTTATTTAATTTATTTTAAAAATCATGTTTGACCAAGTCAAATTAGAAGTCCTAGTGATACTAGGACTTCTTTCCTTGCGCCACTTGATATCTCATGCCCCCACGCCTATTTTCTAGGATTTTTTCATGGAAAACCCTTTCTCTCAGATCTTCACATGTGCCCACTTGCTTTCCTTCTCTCTTACATAGAATTAAGTCGTGGACCAAATCAATAGAAGGTAAGTTGTTGTGGTTTTGAATTCTATATGATAGAATCCTAACAAACCAAAACTCCTCGCATAAAGTGCCACCTACTTTCTATTTTCTCCTAAAATTTTTGGTGGAAAAAAGAAACTTTTTGTGTAACAAAAAGGGATGGTCAATTCCAAAGAAAAAGGAGAGGGCGTCCAAGAGTTGGGCACCCCTTGTCTTGCCCAATTTGGACCTATCTTGTCTAGGTATTTGACTAAGACAAGATTCCTCCATATCTTATTATTTAAAATAATTTTTGGGCTGATTTTTTCATGGATTATAGATATTTGAGAGATATTTTGGGCATGAGAAAACCTAGAAAATATTTATCTTGGGTGTGGGAGTTCTAAAGACATCAATCTAGGTGTCTAGGTGAGAGAACAAAGAAGAAGAAGAGGGTCTTCTTCTAGGACTGTTTTCTTCTTTCCTTTTTCTTCAACTTTGAATTTGTTTGAGAGTTATCTCAAATTTAGAATCTATCCTATTTCTTTTGATTTTTTGGAGTGTCCAAGTCTTAAAGAATGAAGCACCAGATCGACCGTCGAAGAAGGATCAGAATAGTACTAGCATACCATGCTGATTTTTTGCATCAAACTTCTGATTGGGGTTCGTGGGCTTATGTGGACATCTCTTAGAGGTTCAGATGTGTGTGTGGCTTGGAGCTTCATTCTTTAGTCCAGATCAGTAAGTTAGAACGTCTAACTTGCGTAGATAATATGGATCTGATCTATTATTACATACCTACATTAGATGTAGTGTAGATGCATGTTGATATGATCTACATATTTTTCTTTCTAATATTTTTAATTTTTGATTTAATCTCATGCTATAATTATGTAATAAAATTTTAGATCTAGGGATTCTCTTATTTTTATAAATAAATTTTAATTTATTTTAGTCTTTCACTGCCTAATCTTGAAAAGATTTCAAGATCTCTAGTCTTGAAATCCTAGATCTAGTTTCTTCATATAAAACTCTGATTGACAAGCCGTTTGTTGCATCGAATAGCTAGTGATATTTTGGTGGTGTAGAGAGGCTTCTTAAGAGATTTTAGAAAATTTTTATAAGAATTTTGGAGCTTCTTATTGAGAGATTCTTGTATAAGGATTGTCAATAAGCTTCTCTTATAATTATTTGATTTTGTTTCTCTCATAGTAAAGTTTGCATGCTCCAATCTATCCCAACAAGTGGTACCAAAGCTTGGTTACCATGGACAAGTAGCATCAGACGGTCCAGATGGAGATGGTGTTGATAAAGATTAGAAGATAGAGAAGATAAGCATAATTAAGATGGAGGTCAACTGATTCGATGGAAAGAGCAATTTCTCCTTATGGCAAGTGAGGGTGAAGAATATGCTCATCCAACATGGATTGATCGATACTCTCTTGAATGAGAGGAAGCCAACCACCATAGATAAGAGGACTTGGAAGCAGCTAAAGATGTAGATAGTGAGTACCATCTATACGTACTTGATGGATGAGATTGTGATTCATATACTTGGCGAGACTTCCTCAACGATGTTGCGGTCAAAGCTTGAGGAGTTGTACATGGCCAAGTCCCTCACCAATACTCTCTTTCTTTGAAGGCAGTTCTACCAATTGCAGATGGATGAGGGACAATGAGTGCAGAAGCATCTTAACTACTTTCAAAAGATTCTCACTAATCTTCTCAGTATAGGTGAGAAGATTGAGGAGAAGACTAGGATGTTGGTCTTGCTAGCATCGCTTCTTTTTTTGTATAAGTCCTTGGTGACTGCTTTTTTAGTAGAAAAGAGCACCATCAAGATGAAAGAGATTACTACGGTGATTCTCCAAAATGAGATTCTCAAGAGGGAGAACCCAGCTTCAAGCTCAGATAATGATAGCTCAGCTTTGGCAATTTTTGAAGAAGCAGATGGCAGTAGAAGATCGCGAAGAGGATGATACATGTCCAAGATGTGAGGCTCCAGCAAGATCAGGTGCTACTGGTGTGATGAGTTAGGACACCGTGTTAGAGATTATCCTTAACTCAGAGATCGAACGAGGACTATTGCAGCGACGGCCAGAAGTGAGTTAGAGGATAATTTTTGTTGATATCTGATGAGGTATCTACTTCTTTCCAGTAATGAATTTTAGATTCTGTATGCACGTATTATGTTTGTTGTAGAGAAAAGCTATTTGACTTCTTGAAAAGTAATGAGGGTACTGTTTATCTATTGGATGGATCAAGCTGTGTGATCATAGGCATCGAGATAGTCAGCTAGAGGATACATGATGGTGCAGTGAGAAGATTAAGTGATGTTCAATACACACCCAATTTTAGGCAGAATCTTATCTTACTGAGTAGACTAGATTCAAATGGCTATAGGTGGGTAGCTAATGATGGAATCCTAAAGGTCATGCAGGACGATGGAATTTTTTTGGAGAGAAAAAAGAGAATGAGAAGATATTACTATCTGGACAGGGAGTTCAGTACGAGGTAGAGCTTCAGGAGCCAAAAGAAGCCCAAGTGCGAGGTGGAGCTTCAGGTGAAGGTGGATCGGACATGAGATAAGAGACTCAAGAGGACGAGAGGCGACGTCGTAGAGTGAATTTTCTATTATCATAGAAGACTTTTTTGAGCAGGTCTTTAGTCAGAGTGGACATAACCCATGATGGAGGTGGGATTGAGCGGCTTGGCTCGACTTTCATGTTTGCCCATCCATGAGACAGCAAGCATGTCCTAAGACATGGGGGCGAGATGAATCACAAACTCTCAAAGATAGATGGAGGTCGAACATCGAGTCGAGGTAAAAATTATTGAGAAAAATATTTGGAGATTCGATCCATAATAAGTATAGAACGAGATCTAGGATGATGAACGGAATCAAACAAACTCAAAAATAGTCCAAACGGAGTTCAGATGTAGGAGATACGTGCGAAGAAGGGTTGAAGCAGATTGTCCAGCCCACAAACTGCAGGAGGGGCCCACAGGTCGATGCAGGCTGACGGTGGTGTAGGCCTGGCCCAGTAGCATGCTAGAGCTGGGCTAGCTTAGACACATGCATGGGTGCGCGCATGCCAGCAACGAGCGAGGCCAGTGGTCCATGCAGGAGCCATTGATCGACAGCATTTCTCACCTAGTTTCGTGCGGTCCACGATGGACCGATGGGGTTTTTCCTATAGTTTCTTGTGGCTCTTGGCATCACATTTGGACCGAATCGTGATCCAATGGCCTAGGGGTGAGTCGATCGAGATCCATCAGTCTAGAAAAGAATCGAACACAATCAAGACTCTATTTGTGCGATTGAATAGCTCCAATTTGAGTCGATTATGATCAGATGGCCAGAAGGATTTTCGGATATGTTTAGGACTCAATCTCCTACTAAAATACTGTTTCAAAGATTTTGGAGGCTATAAAACTCTAATTGACTAGCCATTTATTGCATCGAATAGCAGGTGACGTTCTAGTGGTGCAAAGAGACTTCTTAAGATATTTTAGAGTGCTTTTATGAGGATTTTGGAGCTTCTTGTTGAGAGACTCTTGTACAAGAATTTAGTGATAAGTTATTTTTTCTTCTTTTCTTTCTCGTATGGTATCAACATCCGCTTCCCATCATTGTTGTGATATTGGGCAAATGATCTATGTTCTGTAATTGACGGATCTACTCTAACATAATTTTAGATCCAAACTGACTTCATATGAAAATCCACAATTCAGAGATCTGAATATAATCAATAATGAGGCTAGGGGAAGCTAAAACTAATTCTTTAAATATGTCAAGTGGGCAGCTTGGGCTAACTTTTATATAAAAGTCACAAATTAGGAACCAGAACAAAATTGGTTTAGGATAATTTTACGTAGATTCTAAAGGAAATTTTGCCTTTAGTCTACAAGTTCAGCCAACTTTATATGAAAGCCATAACTTAGGTGCCTGGATATAGTTAGATGTAAATTTTGAAGGGTTGTGCTATGGAACTTATTTATTATTTTTTAATAAAAAGATGGAAGAGCAATTTTCTCTTTGAGAGGTTAGGATCTGGTTGCCTTTTTTTATTAAAACTCTTTCTCTCGGTGTAAGTAGTGGTTGGCAGCAGTAGTAAAGTGAGGGGAGGAGGGAGAGAAGGTGGTGGAGGAGGTCGACAGTGAGGAGGAGGGCACTATAGAGATTGAGACAACCCTACCTTGCTAAGCTTGAGAGAGGGAAAGAGAAAGATAGTGGCGTAAGAAAAGCAAAGGTTGGGGCTTTAAATCGATAGGCCAGGGGCAATGGAGCTAGTGCCACTGCAGATGAGGCAGCAATATAGGGGAAGGAAGGTGAGAGCCGCTGCCATAACTACCACGATGACCATACGACAAGAAAAAAACTATTAGCGATGGCTAATTACCATCACTAATGCTATTATCAATAGAATACCATCGCTAAAAACTCATCGAAAATAATCTCATCGCTAATTATCATTATTAGCGATAGCAATGCCACCACCACTAATAATGATAATTAGCAACGTTATTAGCGATAAAAAGCCATCACTAATAATTTTATTTTAATTAAAGTATTAAAAAACTATTAGCAATGGTGGTTATCATCACTACTACCATCGTTAATATTTTTTTTTATTTTTTTAATTAAAATTTTAAAAACTATTAGCCATAACATTTGTCATCGCTAATAGTCTTTTAATTTTTTTAAAAAATTTATAATTAAATATTTTAAAATATATTTTAATCATAATAATAAATAATAATATTTTTTAAAATCTATTATAAATAAAATAATAGTTATTTAATATAATCATAGATATAAACTTAATTATATTATATTAAAAATATAAATTATATAAGTTTGTAAACTTATACTGCTTAAGTATCAAAATTACATATATATCAATAAAAAATGATGTAATTAAGATCCTTCTCATCCTCCTTCTCATCCTTCTCCTACTCTTATATGTCCTCTCCAGTAGCTGATAGATGAGAGTCGGATATCCCAGCATCCTGTAATGAAGAAAAATAAAATATTATTAATAAGTTTCGATACGAAATCGTATATGTTGATATGAAGATGTATATTTTGATATACTATTTTGAGTTTCAAACAGATTATTTCTACATATTTTATTTGATGATATAGAGCTACAAACACTCTCAGCTAATCATTTGGATAGTTAGATTGAATTTTTATCCTCTAGATCTTCTTTCCAGACTTAAGGCTAAATATGTAAAACTTCTAAATATAAAAATTTAAAACAAGTAAAAAAAAATATTAATAGACTTACCTACTTTGATGGCTATGACAATAAGTCCATCTGATCACACAGATGTAGATTTCGAAGAATCTCAATGACCATATCACGGATGGCATCTCGAAATCTCTAAGGTCGCTGACTCCAAAGCCTTTATGCAACCTCTTCCACATATGTGTCAGTCCATGCACAGGATCGTTGAGCCCTAAGAGAAGAACATTGATGAAGAATATCGAGCTACTAGAGAATCGAATTTATGATTGAATTCTGTGACCTGACTCCTACTTGTCCCTCTGGTGGCCCTAAGCCATCCCTCGAGGTCAAGGAGGGACTGAGAGGATGGCTCCTCACCGTGCTATGATATAAGATACTCCGTATATATAATCTATCTATACAATTTAAAAATTCATTAGTCCATACATATTAGTATATTAAAAAAATTAATAAATAATATTTTAAGTTGTTACTGCAATCTGTCGAGATCAAAGATCTAAGTAATCACTAGTCCTTCTAAACTTGTGTGTGGCCTTCCATATCTACAATTGTCCTGTGAACGACCTAGCTATCATGTCTATAATAAATAAATAATAAAATTTAATTAATTAATATATATATAATTAATTTAATATAAAATTAATTTAAGTGTAAAATTTTTATCCATCTATCGACCACAACATGTATGCTAACGGAGCTACTAGTATGGATGATCGGATGCTGCTGGGTAGACTGATTCTGCAATACTCTCTACCACCAATCAGAGTACTCCTCAGTACTCTACTGATCATAGAGGGCCTCCCATATGTCCACCTGTATCCAGTGATCTGCGTAAGACTTCCAGTCCGATGCTAACTCAAAACTGGAGTGCTGTCTGGAGGACTGTTTAAGACTATATAGCCCATCTTGGAACCTATATGTGGCCACCTCCTTGAAGATCTGACGATCAGCCTCCTCATTCTGAGGAGTCTCGAATCGATAGTACTCTAGCAAGTAGAAGCAAGCATGTATTAATAAATAGAATACCAACCTACCATAAATTTAAAAATTAAATCCCTTTGACTTAATCAGAAATATCTTCTAAGTTGCATCATGAGCTCTCGATGGCCAACTAGAGAACTCGTTCACCGATCCCGGCATCAGTCATCGGATGATCTCGATAACCACACGAGGCACCCCCTGGCTCTGTAAATATGCTGCAAAATTGATTTTGAACATTAAATATTAGTCTTTAAAATGGCTAAATTTTAAACATATTCAGTGAAGATGTAGTACTTACAAGCAGCTCTGAATATGGATGAGCTCTCTATTCTCCGATCGAGTCAAAGGTGTCGTGAGTCGGGCGGATCCTCTACCATGCCACTGACTCTAAGTGTCGGGTGCTACTCCGTATAACTATGAGGTCACTGGTGACCTTACGACATCCAAACCTGAAAGTATCAAGACATCATGAAGAATGTTATATTAGATAATAAAGAATAAAATAACATAAAAAAGAATATCTAAAGTATTAAAATTTATCAGTAATATGTGTACCGTAGAACCATGTGAACTAATGGCATAAAAGCTCTCTCCTCGACTATGATGGCTTCAGCCTTGGATAGACATGATCAATAATCTCTAAAAATAAAAATAAATAGATTTATAGATTAGTTATATAATTATGGATGGTAAAGCAAGATTTAAAATAATACAGGATAAGTATTTTGATATTTGGTACCCTTTAAATGTTTGGTACCCATTAGATTAGTGGCAATGCAAGGCAAGTATTTAAATGAGTTAGAGGTCTATAAATTCATCGCAAGCGAGGAGCACTACTCATCAGCCTCTTCAGATGTTTGGTACCCTTTGGATTCTTTATCTAATTCTTTCTCTTCTTCCACTTCATCTTCTTCCTTTACTTCTCCTTCGTGGATAGAATTGTCCTTTAAAACAAACTCAAAATTATCTACCTCCTCATGTTGGCCATCTGGTAGGAGAAAATCTAGAGAATCCAACTCTATATCTATGAAAGACTGATAAACTCTAGATGTTTTATTCTTTTGAAAGCTATCTAGTAAATGGAGCTCTTCTTCTTCTTCAAGCATATAATGAACATCCCAAGACTTATTTTGCATACAGCTCACCATTCTTTCCTTCCTCTCTCTCTCTTGATAAGAAAGGAGTATAATACACTTGAACAGCTTATTGGGCTCGCACAAAAGGATCATTGACATATGCTTTTGATCCATGTTCGATTTCAATAAGTCCATGCCGTGGATCAACCTTCATATAATTATCAGTATCAAACCATCAGCACTTAAACTTACCTCCAAGGTAGGTCAACTTGATCACTTTTTTGAGAATTCTAGTAGTCACTCTCCACCTCTGGCCACCAACTATCCTTTATACACACACTACTATTCATTATACTTTTATGATATCCATATTATTGCATGTAAAATTTGAAACTATTTACATTACATCCATTATAACATGTCACGTACTTTGTTGATTTATAACCTAATGGTCTTAGCTTCTTAAGTATGGATTAATTTCCTTGCATGACCTGCATATTATAGATTGAATAAATTTAAAAAAATTAAAATAAATAAAGTGATAATGATTGCTTACCTGTTGATGGAACTAATTTGCAAAGTTTTGTAAGCACTAAGTAAAAATTTGTTCCATGCATACCATCGAGTTGTCTCGTCTCCACATCTCATCATATTGCCTATACATACATAAGTTAAGTACAAGATGATAAGCAATTAAAGAGTTGAGATTGTGATGGATACTTACTCAACATATGGGCTGACCTCCATGCAGTTTAGTAAAATATATATCTATGCCTATTGAATTTCAGTATCAATCAATATCCGACAAACCTCATGCCTGAATTAAAGAGTGGGATAGGTAAATATTGAGATCTTCACCTATAATCTCTCACCACCATCATCATTTCGATCTACTTGAGTCAGCTTTGTCTACACACTAGGGTTAAAATAGTGTTAGTTGAAATTAAAATTTTTTTGAATTATATAAGCCTCCATAATAGAACCTTTGACTCTGACTTTATTTTTCACCTTTTACTTGAGATTGTGTATGCATCTTTCAAATGGATATATTCACTTATACTGCATTGGTCTCTCTCGATCCTAGCTTTATACATCAAATAAATCATGAGGTGCTCCATGGAGTCAAATAAACTAGGAGGAAATATCTTCTCCAACTTGCATATAGTCTCTACACTGCTAGCCTCAAGATTAAAGATGTGGTCGGTGGATAGTTTGGTACCATAAATATCTCTAAAGAAAAGACTAAGCTCAGTCAAAGAACTCTATATAGGATTAGGATGGAGATCATGCCAAGCCAATAGGAGTAATCATTGCATGAAGACATGGTAGTCATGGCTCTTAAACCCATACAACTTACAATTTTTGATATTGATGCATTGAGCTAAATTACTTACATAACCATCTAAAAATTTAATATTTTTGCACCATTCATATACATCCTTTAACTGTTCCCTCGTTGAAGTGTATGTTGCTTTCGGCTTTAAAATTTTTTTTGGAGACACCTCAACCAACTTTAAAAGAGGATGCTTGCATATGTTCTTCACATCTGCTCGGGCCTTGGAGTTGTCCTTCATCTTGCCCTTGACATCCATAATAGTGTAAAAAATATTATTAAAGATATTCTTCTCAATGTGCAAGACATCAAAATTATGATGGATCAAATTGGTGGACCAGCACGGTAATTTTCAGAAGATGCTATGCTTCACTTAGTTATGAGTTCTACTAAACTCTCGAGATTTCTGCTTGTCAAATAGCATGCTAAACTAAACTTTATCCACTTGAGATACACTCTGAAACACTTCCATACCACTAAGTCACAAGGATGCCTTATCCTTCTTTATGTTATTCCTCCTAAAATTATCCCACTGCTTTCGAAAAGATTGATATTCGGAAAAAAATTGACAATGACAATCAAACCAATAGAAATTACGACCATGCTCAAGTTCAAATACTTTGGTATTCTTCATGTAATAGAGACATGCTAGCTTTTCGTGAGTGCTCCATCCTGACAGCATCCCATAAGTAGAAAAATTGCTAATGGTCTACATCAATATAATCTTTATTACAAAATTCTACTTCTTGAATATATCAAATGTATGTATGCCATTGGACCACAAAAATTTTAGCTCATCAACAAGAGGCTTTAGATATATATCAATGCTTTTATCAGGGTGTCATGATCCAAGAATGACTAATGTAAGAAAGATATTATGTTCTTTCATGTATATCCCAGACAACATATTATATGGAGTAATAAAGATCAACCAACATGAATAAGAGGCTGCTGCATGACTGAACAGTGCAAATCCATCCACAGATAGATTTAGTTAGATATTGCATGACTCTTGGGCAAATAAAGGATAGCAAGCATTAAATTTCTTCTATGCCTCACTATCCGATGGATGACTCATCATATTGGTGTGCTTGCAAATCCCTTCTTTATGCTATCTCTTCTGTCGGGTAGTGCTCTTGCACAAGTAAAGCCTTCGAGGCCTAGGAGTGAGGAGAAGTTATCAATGAACCTTATATCGTATTTTCTTCTGATTTCTATCCTTTTGTCTTGGCTTAAATCGGCTTTCACCACATACGTCACATAAGCTCTTCAGTTGGTCCTTCTTGTAGAAAAGTTTGCAATCATTATGACATGTATCTATCTTTCGTATCCCATGCCTAACACTTTCATCATTTTTTTTGAAGCATAAAAGCTCCCAATAAGCTTATCATCCTTGGATAGCATCTTCTTTATTATTGCTACCATCCTATCATAATAATTAACAATCATATTAAACTCGGCCTTCAATTTCAACAACTCTAACATAACTAATAATATAATATATATTTCATGGCTCGGCCATAATGGTTCATCAGCATCTTTTAGCATATGATAAAAATTACCACTTTTAACTTCTGGATCGTCCTTCATATACCAGTCAAATTCAAGATCAGTCGCATTTATAACCATATCTATCATTCTATCTGTGTCCCTATCCTGCTGACTCCTAACCCTTACAATTATTTTCCACATCTTTCCATACGGTATCAATGCTTATAGTTTGACATAAATTCACTTCTATATAAATGAATAATTATTATATTTTTATTAAGTATTTTTCTATTGACACATCTCTTACAAGGACAATGAGTCCATCCTTGAACTAAGAGTGCAGCATACTCAAAAACATAATCACAGAAGTACTTGACATCCTCTTTATATTCAATAAAAATCATCCCATCGACTATTTGATGGTCCATCTAACTACGGTTCATGGCACACTATTTAAGGATTCTATATATACAAATACAAGACAAAACCCTTACCAAATATTTTATCATTTAAAATGGCTTACATAATAAATATATATTATTATCAATTAATAGGTATAGAAGGTCCTATTTCACTCAAGAATTACATTAATTCTATAGGTCAATTATAATAATCAAATAATATAAAATAAAGATTAAAAAAGTTTTGGCAATATTTTTCTTAGTTCTTCCCACACAACTGAACATGTGTGAGTAAAACTAAAAAAAATACTGTCCAAAATTTTTTTTGAACCCTTAACATACTGTTTGATTTATGTAATTATCTATAGAATTAATTATAATTTTTAAACTATTCCAGACTAGACAGTCAATTGATCAATGTATATAATTTTTCCATCCATATAAAAATATATAATGTACGGATGTCATAGAATTTATACATTAATCAAAAGATAGATCCATCATTATATACAATACAATATTTTTAAAATTTTTAATTAAATATTATTAATATAAAATTAATTTAATTAAATATTATTAATTTAATTTAAATATTAAATCTAATTTAATTAAATTATATAAATATTAATTTAAGAATATTTAAAAATTTTAAAATAATGGCATTTAGCGATCGCTATGCAGCGATCACCGCCATCATTGCTAATACTCACCAAACCCATGAAGATGGCCAGGGGCTTGGGGAGGTGAGTTGGGGGTGAAGGGAACTAGCAGGCATTCTAAGCATGATTTTAAAAAATTTTAAAGCACAAGATTTAAGATTAAATATTTTAATCTAATAAACATGCTTAGGATCAAATCTAAAATATCTATCTTAGAATCTATAACATGAAATATAGCATGCATAAAAATTTAAAAAATAAAAATATGTGCATTGATCACATCGATGCTAGAACCTAGATCTAACTTTTAGATTTATCTACTAAGGTTCAAAACCTCATACCTTGAGCTCGAGTAGATGATCTCTGTTGTTGAAACTTTTAGATGTGAAGCTCTGAAGGTTGCTCACAGTCGCACAGAGTATTCAACCTTTACAGATCATTCACTTGAAGTCCTATGTTGATTTGATCTTTTGGGACTACTAGATTATGTGAAGACCAAAGAAGCTGACTGATCTGATTTTTTTTTATTCTTCGAACCTCTTGGACTCTTTGAAGTTAAAGAAGGATCTCTAAAGGATGTAGGGAAGAAGAAGAAGAACAAAGAAAATAATTTTCTCTCTGATTTTTTTCTCTCAAAACTCTAGAACCCTAGGGTTTGATCTCTTACCCTCACAGGAGGAAGAACTCCTCTAAAGCTCTCATTCCTAAGAAGGCTTTCCACTCCAATCCTCATGCCCTAGAAGAAGTATTCAGCCCCCCTCTCCCCCTTCTAAATTTCACGTAAAACAAATTGGAGTTGGTGCATAAAAGGAAGTGATTTTATACATGTAAAACACTAGTCTAGATTAGATAGGATAGGTCTAGGTTTTGGTTCAGAATTAAACTTCTTTAAATCCAAACTTTATCCAACCAACTGCCAACCCTTTCCATCTTGAAATAGTGGCCGAACAAAGGCTTGGGCATAGGGAAAAAATATGGAAGAACCTTTTATTTTGTCGCACCAAACAAAGAGTCCTTTTGTAGATTATCAACCAAAGTGGATAAGGTGATTAGTTAGAGTTTAATCTCAAAACTATTTTGAATCAAACTTAAACCAAACTAAAACTTATCCATATAGGGTGACAACATGGGGATTTTTTTGATGAATATCCCATGCATAAAGTCCCTTTGTGCATGGAGAAGAGGGCATAGAGAAATTAGGTGGTGGAGGGAGCAGTCCAACATTGTTTGGAATCTAGATTTTGTCATTTGGATCTAACTAAGACTAATTTTATTAAAATCAAATAAATGAGATTAAATCTAATCTAATTAAATTTGAAATCATTTCTTTTAAATTTTAATCAACTCAGAATTTGATCGAGTCGAAGTCTTGATCAAATCAGAAAATAATCTTTCTTAGCAATTAGGTCATCTTGTAACCTAATCGGATCAAACCAAATTGAATTCAATTCAATTAGATTTGATCCAAACTTCATTGCTCAATCAAATTGAGCTAATTAGCAATCTTATTGCTAACTAATTCTTCAATAATATAGATCCAATCAAGTGGAACTTTTGATCATAGAGATCCAGTCCAGTGGGACTCCTTAGCATAGAGTTTCAATCCAATGAAGCTCTTGATCAGCCACATGATCAGACAGGTACTTCTTTTGATTGTGATCCCATAAATTTAAATCTAAGCTAGTAACATAAGAATAAATTTTTATACAAATCAAAGTGACTATTTAACAATGGTACCCAACATCTGGATAGATCGAATGTATACGAAGCAACATTTCATAACCTACTAGAATATGGTTATCATATAATTCACCCTTTTGACCTCCATACTTAGGATGACTCTGAGTTAAACTATCAACTCTTATCAGTACATCCATAATGTATCTCAGCCTAATCAGTCCTGTGACTCCTCACAAGGGCTACCCTAGCCAAGGCTTTGCTAAATTGAAACACAGTATAATACATCTTCTGAAATCAGAAGTGGTCAATCCCACCTTGACTTATACACCGACTTCTCAAGTACTTGACAGTGTCCAAAAATCTTTCATCATTGAATTAGAAATTCAAGTAGTCTGGTACCAAAGCATAGTGAGTTACTTGGAAGTCATTATGGTGATCTTAGGTTGGAGGAGCAGTTATACCCATATTTCTTCAAAGTAAGTCTTGACAGTAGAATGCTCTAAAGTTGATCATATTTAGTATAAATATACTCCAATATCTCACCTGTATGCCATACTAGTATCTCCACACTCATTGGTTAAGAAGATAATCAATCTATACGGCACACAATGATCTATACTTGATATTGCTATCATCCTAATAATAGCATATTATTTGATCGCAAACTAGTTTAAGAACTCAATGATAAATCCTTCTTTATCAATTTAAAATAGTTCTAAGTACTTCATCATAATACAGAAGTTCATTAAAAGATATACACTATTTATGATGAAAAAGCTAAATAATATTTTATTAATTTAATAATTCATATATATATATAAAATAAGATCAATTATCAATAGACTGATGATTGGCTTTAGGACATAATTTTTAACAACTTTTACTTGGACTAAAACTAATCGGTACAATATTGTATACTTATTTTTGACTTGTGATCATCGAACTTCTTTACTGTAAGGGCTTTAGTGAATGGGTGAGCCAACTTCTCCTTTTCATTGATCATTTGAAGCTTGATATCATCTTGATTCACGATCTCTCGGACAAAATGGTAGCGATGCAGCATATACTTCGTCCATTGGTGTGCCTTCGATTCTTTTGCCTGAGCAATGACTCCAATGATGTCGTATTAAAGCAAGATTGGACCATCAAGAGAGAGTGCCACTCTAAGCTCGATGATGAACTTTCTTAACTGCAGAGCTTTCTTAACAGCATCGAATGCCATGATGTACTCCACCTCACAAACTGAGTCGACTATAGTATGTTGCTTGAAATCTTTTCAGCAGACAGCTCCACCATTAAGGATAAAAATATCTCCTGACATACTTTTACTATCATCAAGATTAGATTGAAAATTAGAATCTATAAATCTCATAAGTTTTAAATCTGACACACCATAAATAGGCCACTGGTCCTTAGTATTTTATAATTACTTAAGGATGATTTTTATGACCTTCCAGTGATTCTCTTCTGAATCAGATTGGTATCTACTTACTATCCTAAGTGAGTATACCATATCTGATCTCGCACATATCATGGCATATATAATAGAATCCACTATCGAGATATATGATATTCTACTCATATGCTCTCTCTTTTGAGATGTTGTCGGATAATTTCTCTTTAAAAGAAAAATTCTATAGCCTATCAAAAGATAGCCTTTCTTGAAATTTTTTATGCTAAACTATTTCAGCATAATATCTATGTACATGGACTGAGACAAGCCAAGCAATCTCTTAGATTTATCTCTATAGATTTTCATTCTTAGGATGTAGGATGCTTCTCCGAAATTCTTTATGGAGAACTGAGACTGAGATGATAATCAAATCTTTATTTTCTATAATGCAGGAACGTCATTCTCGATTAAGAGAATATCATCCACATACAATATAAGGATTATACGAATGTCATCCATATACAATACAATAAATATAACCACAGAATGGTTAGTGCATTTATAAATATAGGGTTCCTCTTCGTTCTTAATTAAGTCATATGTTCTAATTGTTTTCTCAAAATACATGTTCTAACTCTGAGATACTTGCTTCAATCTAGAAATGGATCTCTAAAACTTACACATCTTAGACTTATCTGTGGATGTAAATTCTTCAAGTTGTATCTATAAAGATTGGTATGATGCTTCAAAGCCTTGGGAGGCCACGAAAGGAGTCAGGATGATGACTCCAAAGAGTTAGTATAGGTGTGGTTCTAGGGCTAGAATAGGAGTTATCCTAAGATGGAGGTGGTGTCTCATCCTCTATGGGCTTGAGGTTTAGGTATAAGAACCTTGAGAAATTTGGTAGGTGCTCTGGAGACTTTGGAAACATAAGGTGGAGCAAAAAACCAAAGCCAGAAAGAAGTTTCAGCTAAGAATGGAGCTGGCACACAATTAGAGATGTCTCAATCTCAGGTGGAGATGTCTCGATTCCTACTGAGATGTCTCGGAGAAAGGTCAAGACATCTTGATCTTAGAGTTCATCCAAATAGAGAATGGTGTTCGAAATGGCACGCAAGGAAAGAAGATCTGGTTTGAAGATGAGACGTCTCGATTGTAGGTGAGACATCTCAATCTCAATTAGAGATGTCTCAATTTTCATGGGCAGAAATGAACGAGAATTTTGTTTGGATTTAGGATAGAATTTGATCCTAGGAGTCTTAAGGCCTAGTTTAAGAGGTCTTAAGGGGGCTAACTCATATATGGGTTGAATTTAGATCCAGAAAATGAGAGCATGTAAAATCATGGATGTACATGGGTGTGGCTAAGTGCTTTCATATATTGGGTTAGCCTAAGAAAAATTTTCAACTAGGATTTGGGTTTTTAAGGGTTTACATGATGTAGCAAATATCCTAGGATATATAAATCCAGGTATTGTAACTTTTACAATAGAGTGGAATATAATTCAGTTTTTCTTTCTAACTTTCTTATCTTCTCTTTGATTCCAATGCCAAAACCCTAGGCACCATCCCCTTTCTCTCTTCTTCTTAGATCTTCAATAGTTTGTTAGATTAACACCTAGGTTCCGTGTAAGAGATCGGATCTATGGTTGTGGCTCCGAGCAGCCGTAGGTACAATAATTGGTATCAAAACCTAGTTGAGTATGGAGGAGGAAAAAGATCAGGTTTCAGTAAAGGTTTAGCAGCGAGATTTAGATCTAAGATTTCTTTCAGTCTTTGTGAGGAAAGAAGAGATCTAAGGACTATTATCCACCATTCCTAATCAAGATAATTTTTAGGTCTACCTGTTTGCTATTATTTGATTCGAATTGATCATGAAAGGCAGTGGCTTGAAGGTGAGATTTTAGAAGTTTGATGGTAAAAAAAATTTAATGATGTGAAAGGTTAGGATGGAGGATCTGTTGGTTCAGATGGAGTTGGATTCGGCTTTGAAGAATAGGTTGGAGAAGATGACAGACAAGATGTGAATGTCCTTAGGGAAAAGGGCATGTACCATAATTAGGCTTATTTGATGGATGAGATTTTGTATGGCATGTTGGAGAAGAGGACACCCAAGAATTTATGGTCAATGTTACATCAGTCATATATGAAAAAGAATATGTGCAACAAGTTGATGCTGAAGAAGCAACTGTATAGTCTTCGGATGCAGGAGGACGAGAATATTGTGGGGCATATTCAAGGGTTCGATTAGATGAACATGAACTTGCTCAACATAGGGGTGGATCTCGAAGAGAAGGATAAAACTCTATTACTGCTGTGTTCGCTACCCAGGAGTTTTGATTCATTAGTGACGATGTTGCTGTGTAGTAAGGAGATATTGGTGTACGAGAAGATCGTGTCAGTGCTCAGGTCCAATGAGCAGTGGGAATGGATGACGAAGAGGAAGGTCTTCTAGGAGGGACTTGTGATTTCAGAGAGACCTAAGAAAGGGAAGAAGAAGGGTGAGCAAAGAGGTAGTAAGAGATCCAAGAAGTACTTCAAGTATGGTAAAGTATGGCACTTTAAGCGAAAGTGTCCACTTTGAAAGAAGTATAAGGAAGGAGAAATGTTGAATTACATCGGTTCAATCACAGAGGAAGAAGAGTCGGATGAGCTTTTATTAGTTTTGGAGGAGCTCATAGGGTGCGGTGTATCCGAGATGATTTTGGAAGGATCCATAGAGTGCTGAGGATCTGAAGAAGCAGCAACGGTGATCGAGGTGCAGTGACAGGTCCAGCAGTGTAGCATTGGGTGGTTGGCCTTGGGTGACTCGATCGGATATAGAGTCAGCTTCTACAGCATCAAAAGAACTTTGGCTTCAGATGGAGCACTGGACAGAGGTGGCTTCATAGGTGTTGAAAGATATGGCACGAGTTCATAGCAGAGGGGTGCAGAGAGAGGAGCGATATCCCAACACTAGCATTGGAGATACACAGTTCTAGACAGAGTTGCATGTGTAGGAGGATAGATGTAGTTCTGAGGAGATCGTGTCAAGGTATGCAATAAGTGCCAGTATAAGAATGCTGCAAGATCTCAAGAAAAGTCCAAAATAATTGATACGGTTGCCAAGTAGAAGAATACCTATAATTTCTAGAACTGTGCAAAGGAGCAAGCTAAGATCTTCAGTAATGGAGGTAGACATCCCAAAGGCCTCAAAGAAAGCTCAGTAGCTAAAAAAATATGATGGTGGCAAGGTGTGCATAGGAGGTTGGTGGACCTGCTACAAAAGAAGTTCAGCCTTTACCTGAGATAATCTACCATGAATCCTCGAGCCGACTATAATACCACCCAAATGGATTATTAACTCTATCTCTATGGAAAACCACTATCCCATTTTTCTGGTCAGGTGCGAGGATGAGCATGCCTTTGAATTAGTAGTCATGTTGGTGTAGATACTAGACCTTCGATCATGGATCGGGGTGAGCAAAATTTGAAGGAGAAGCTGAAATTATAGGTGGCCCATCTCGGGGATGATGCCCCTACCACTCCGCATACTTTTAATTTGAAATGGATATTCGGCTGAAGCTACTAGTCCTAGAGACAGCAGGAATTAGTTGACCAATCGTTCTATTAAGGTATGCAATGATAGCGGAATTATGCAGGAAGACATTGCCAGGTGTGCTAAGGCTTGGGCACACCAAGATGGAGATTGTAAGGATTGATGTGGTGCTCCCAAGACTTGAAAGACCATGGAAGGAGTTAGGGTGATGATTCTAGAAAGTCTAGGATAGGTATGGTTTTAGAGCTAGGATAGGAGTTGTCCTAGGATAGAGATAGCATCTAGCCCTCCACAGGCTTGAGGTTCAGGTGTGAGGATCTTGAGAGGCTTGGTATGTGCTTTGGAGACTTGAAAATATAAGATGGAGCAAAGAACCAGAGCCAGAAAGAAGTTTCAACCAAGAATGGGACTGGCACACGGCTAGAGACATCTCGATCTCAGGTGGAGACATCTCGATTCCTACCGAGACATCTCGAGGATGGGCTGAGATGTCTCGATCTTAGAGTTCATCCAAATAGAGAGTGGCATTCGACATCACATGCAAGGGGAGAGGACTCGATTAGAAGATGAGACATCTCGATTACAGGCGAGATGTCTCATCTCAGTTAGAGACGTCTCGATTTTCACAGGTAGAAATGAATGGAAGTTCTGTTTGGATCTAGAATAGGATTTTATCCTAGGGGTCTTAAGACCTGATTTGAGAGATCTTAAGGGGGCTAACTCATGTATGGATTAGGTTTAGATCCAGTGGATGAGAGCATGTAAAATCATGGGTATACATGGGTTTAGGTAAGTGCTTTCATGTATTGGATTAGCTTAAGAAAGTTTTTCAGTTGGAGTTTGGATTTATAAGGGTTTATGTGGTGTAGCAAAAATCCTAGGATATATAAACTCAGTTATTATAACTTTTATAATAGAGTAAAATATAATTGAGCTTTTCTCTCTAACTCTCTTTTCTTCTCCTAGTTTCAATGCCAAAACCCTAAGCACCATCCCCTTTCTCTCTACTTCTTAGATCTTCTTCAATTTGCTGGATTAACACCTAGATTTTCTGAAAGAGATTGGATCTACAATTGTGGCTTCGAGCAACCGTAGGCACAACAGTATCATATACATCTTTTTCTTCTAGCTTTCCATTTAGGAAAGCTGCCTTTATATCCATCTATCAGATTTCATAGTCCAAATGGGCAACTAGCACAAACATAATCCAAATAGATTTGAGCATTGCCATAGAAGAAGATGTCTCATCATAATCTATACCATAATACCGATGATATCCCTTGACAACTAGATGGGCTTTATATGTCTTTATCTTTCCATCTTTATTTCTTTTTTTTTGAAGATCCACTTACATCCAATGAATTTTTTTCCTTTATATAGATCAACTAATGTTCATACATCGTTGACCTTCATGGACTCTATTTCATAGATTCAAGCCATTTATCAGAGTTGGATCTCTGCATTGCATCCATGTAGGTGATTAAATTCTCATCATTCTTGTTGAGCATGACAGGATCATCATTCCAAACCAGAAATCCATAGTATCTGTCCAGTTGATGTGGTTCTCTACTGGATCATCTTAAGTATGCTGGTTCATTGGACTCCGAATTTGATCTAATAAAATCTGGTTCAAATTTAGTTACTAGTGTTTGGTTCTTCTACCTGTTAAACTTTCTCAAGTTCAACCTTAGAGGCATTATAGTTCTTTCACCAAGAAACTTCTTTTCTTAAATGACTGCCTTAAGGCTAATGAATATCTTTTTTTTATTAGCTAGGTAGAAATAATATTTTTTGATTTCTTTCAAGTATCTTATGAAATTACACTTGTCGGACCTAGGTCCGAGCTTATCCATCATCAAATATTTGACTAAGCTGAACACCCCCAAATCCTAAGGTATGAAAGTACTGGTTTATGCCCTGTCCATATCTCATATGGTATTTTAGCTATAGACTTACTCGAAACCCTATTAAGAACATAATAAGTTGATTCAAGTGCATATTCCTAAAGAAGATAGGCAGACTGGCAAAGCCCATCATGGAATAAACCATATCTAACTAGGTTTGATTCTTTCTTTCTAACACACCATTATGTTGTGGTGTCCTAGGATGAGTCCATTAGGAGAGAATTTCATTCTCTCCTAGATTTGTTAGAAATTTATTGAAGAGATATTCACCTCCTCAGATAGATCGAAGAGTTTTAATACTCTTTCTAGTTTATTTCTCAACTTCATTATGGAATCATTTAAACTTTTCAAACAATTCGGACTTGTGTTTCATCAAGTAGACGTACCCATACTTAGATAGATCATCTGTGAATGTAATAAAGTAGTGATATCCTTCTTTGGCACTAGTGCTCATACGTTCACATTCATCAATATGTACTAGACCTAGAAGCTCACTAGCTCCCTCATCTTTTCAAGTAAAATATGACTTGGTCATCTTCCCAAGTAGACAAGACTCACAAATGGGCAATGATTCAAAATCATTGACTTTGAGGATTTTTCCTTGAGTCAATCTATTCATCCTATTCTTGTTAATATGATCCAGCCTACAATGCCAAAGATAGGCATCAGATACATTATCTATCCTAGGATATTTACTGGACGAGTAGACTATATTAATTAATAAGCTGTGGTAATATGTAAATTTTATTATTCAATTATCCATTACACATAATAACTATAGACCCATGATATCGCTCAAACGCCAATCATTCTTGACATCACAAGCATCAATACCATGTTGCGAATGAAGAAAAATCCTGATTTTTTGGTCCAGGTTCGTTTAGATCTGATCAGATCAAGAGATATATTTCAAAAATTTTTCTCTCGATCCTAATTAGATCTTGATATATTTTAGATCTGATTCTTATTATTTTAATGATTAAAATAAATTTAGATAAATTAAATCAAATTTAACTTACCTTGAATCGGGTAATCCTATTATCCGTTGATGATCTTGTATGCAACGAAAGATTTTGGATCTAGCCACGTAAGTGCCTGGCCTCTACCGGTATCCACTCGGGCTGGATCTGGAGATCCTCTTCTTCTCTATCACGTCTTCAAAAATTAAATCTAGATCTGATCTGGAGGATCTTCAAAACTCCTTTTGAAGATCAGCAGTCATCCTTTGCAGTAGTGCAGTCTTCTAGCTTTCACTCGCCTTTCTTTTATCTGGATCGCACCAACCAAGATCCAAAACTCCTTTTGGACGTGGAGAGCAAGGGGAGAAGGTAGTTTGGCATGGAGGAAGAGGGGAGAGGTAGCCTTGGGGCATGGGGAATTATGATTCAATCATCTAATCTAATTTGAGTCGGGCACAGGGTCTTATTTATAGACTAAGCGTGATCCAACTCCTCTTCTTCCCAAGCAATCATAACTCTTTATGAAATTAGATCTAAATTTGATTGGTGGGAATAGAGTCCCCTAGATTCCTCCTTAGAGGGTGCCTAAGACTAGTCAAAGTTGGTTCTTAGGAGAACTCTAATTGGAATCCAAAAAGGAGATGGAGTCCCTATCCAACAGGGACTCCTAGGCGCCTCCAACTTGGGCACACGCCAAGGGTGGCATGCGCCCTCTTCCTTGCCAGGTTCTGGCAGGGGGACAGGCCCCCACCAGCTCTCCAATAGGTGCATGACATGTGGTCAAAAGTCAAAGTGTCAATGGTCAACGTTTGACCAGTCAAAGGTAGACTTTTGACCAAAGTCAAAGAACAAGAAATGGCAGGTGACCAAAAATGGCAGGTAATGTCTTACAAAATAAGACAACCTTTTCTGACTTGGACAACCTCCAGTCAGACCATATGAAGGCCTCTGATTGAGCACAAACTCCTTTGGCTCAGACAGGACAACTTATTTATGATAGTAAAAGAAGAACGTTAGGTTCAATCGAGTGCTAGCACGATTTTCTTGAACCTAATTGAATCTCATTCAGATCAATTGAACTAGATCAGTTCAATTGATGATCACCAGATTCAAACCCTTGTTTGTGTGACCCAGTTAGGTTCAGTTCTGTATGGTAATGGGATATGTCATGATCTCTATCATCGACATCATCGAAACTCCTTTCGATGGATCAGAACTCTTCTGATTCGAACAGCTAGAATGATCGATCATCTAAATCATTCTAATTGCTCCCAAAATCCACCAGTGACACCTAGCAGTATATGGTGGCAACCCATCAGAGCTGAATGCGAACCTCTTGGTGCAGCTACCTGTGTGATTAAGTTCTTCTATCTTGAGCCCCGATCAGATTAGGGTTAAGGTAAACTCGTCAAACCCTAGTCTCTGTCATATGATGTAATCATTCGATTCGAGTCCAATGTGAAAATCTAAATAGAAACTCTTTCTATTATTTCACTCTGCCATGGCCATGGACTTCTGGACTTGATTCTCATGATTATCATAGGGCTGCTCCTCTACCACCGAGGTAGATAGATTCCATCTTGATGCATCCAGTTCCTACAATGAACATGCTATAGCCAACATACACCTCAGGGATTCCATATGGCTAGGAGATCGAGTAATGGTGTAGTCAAACTATAACACCCTCAAGGTGAACTGCCGATGCACCTCAGGTCAAAGAACCAGACACACTACTGCAGCATCGAGTCAGTCATTGACGAGAAGGTAGACTCCCTAATGACTACTCGAGGTGGTCACGCTCAGTGCCCTCGTTCTCTAACGAGTATCTGTACTCTCGCTCCGGTGTCTCCACACCGTAGACTCAAGACTCATCTACTAAAGAGAAGCGATTGTACACCAACCTTCCGGATCAATCACCATCCTCGTGATGATCCTATGGTCGGGAGCATTTTATGAGTTAATAATGATTATTCATGTCTTAAATTTTCAACTCTTGAAAATATGAATTATCATTACCATTAACTCAAAGGATGTATCACAGACACTAAATACACATATGTGATAGAAAATAACCCATTTTATTGATATTAGTCAAAATTATAATTTTGCCCCTAGAAGTGTATTACAAGTGTCAGCCAATTCTGGCTTCTAGGGCACATATATCTAACAATCTCCCACTTGTCCTAAAGCCAATTGGCTACAAGTCTAAGTCCCATCTTCTCAAGGTGGGCTTCGATCTTCTGCTGGCCCAACGGCTTTGTAAGTGGGTCTGCCACATTATCTGTGGAGTTGACTCTCTTGACCTCGACATAACCCTTTTCGAGGTAATCGTGGATGAGGTGGTATCACCATTTGCTTGGAACTCTTCCAGCTGACAGCACCACCATTGCACACAAACAGACTCCCAGATGTCGACTTTCGATCATCTATATCGGACATGAAATCCGAGTCTGTGTATCCCTGGACTTGGAGTTCTCCGTTACCAAAGACCAACATCATATCCTTAGTTCTTCTCAAGTACTTAAGGATACATTTCACAGAAGTCCAGTGTTCTTCACCTGGATTTGACTGATATCTGCTTGTGACACTCACAGCATGGGCTATATCAGGTCGTGTACATAGCATGGCATACATGAGGCTCCCTATTGCAGAAGCATAAGGGATCTTGCTCATGCGTTCTATTTCCTCAGGTGTGCTAGGGCACATCTTCTTGGAAAGATGAATACCATGTCTGAAGGGTATTAATCCCCTCTTAGAGTTTTCCATACTAAACCTCTTTAGTACTTTCTCTATGTACATCTTCTGTGAAAGTCCTAGCATCCTATTCGGTCTATCCCTATAGACCTTAATTCCTAGAATAAAGGATGCTTCACCTAGGTCTTTCATGGAGAATTCCTTGGACAACCATAATTTGACTGTTATCATCATGGGAATATCATTCCCAATAAGGAGGATGTCATCCACGTACAATACGAGGAAGACAACAGCGCTCCCACTGACCTTTTTGAAAACACATGGTTCCTCTTCATTTTTGATGAAACCAAACATTTTGATCACATCATTGAAATGAGTGTTCCAGCTCCGAGATGCTTGCTTAAGTCCATATATGGACCTTTGCAGCTTGCAAACCTTGTGATCAGTATCACTGGATGTGAAACCTAGCGGCTGTTCCATATAGATATCTTCCTCAAGATATCCATTTAAGAATGCCGTTTTCACGTCCATTTGCCATATTTCATAATCGAAATAGGCTGCAACGGCAAGCAATGTGCGGATGGATTTTAGCATAGCCACTGGGGAAAAGGTATCCTGATAGTCAATGCCTTCGCGTTGACTATAACCTTTTGCCACTAGTCTAGCCTTGAATGTCTCCACATTTCCATCTGCACCAATCTTTCTCTTGAAGATCCATTTACACCCAATAGGTACTATACCTTCTGGTGGATCTACCAAGGTCCAGACTTGGTTTGAGTGCATCGAGTCAATTTCTGACTGCATTGCCTCTAGCCATTTCTCGGAGTCGATATCTGATATCGCCTCGTTGTAGGTTTTGGGATCATCACCATGAGCACCATTACCTACGAGGAACATTTTCCTCTACTTCCTCTGAAATAATACCTAAGTATCTTTCAGGGGGATGGAAAACTCTTTTCCGATCTACGAGGTGGAGGAGGTAGTGTTCTTATTGGCTCAACCTGATTTGGTTCCAATTGGTCCTTAGCTCGTTGTACTTGTGAGACTTTCTCATCAAGCTTGATCTGCTTTCCAATGCCGCTATCTTGAATAAACTATTTTTCAAGAAAGATGGCATGTCGACTCACAATCACATTGTGGTCTTCTGGAATGTAGAAATAGTATCCTAATGACTCTTTAGGATATCCTATGAATCGAGCTCTAAAGGACCTAAACTCTAACTTGTCCGCTTGTTGTCTTTTGACATGAGCCGGACAACCCCAAATTCTGAGATGACTCAGACTTGGTTTCTTACCATGCCATATCTCATACGGTGTGGTAGGAACGGTTTTAGAGGGAACCCTATTCAGTAGATAAATTGAAGTTAACAATGAAGTGTCCCCAAAGAAAATCAGGAAGGTCTGTGAAGCTCATCATGGATCGAACCATATCCAATAGGAGTCCGATTTCTCCATTCTGAAACCCCGTTGAGTTGAGGTGTTCCTGGTGGAGTCCATTGAGAGACTATGCCATTTTTCCTTGAGATAGTCTAGGAATTTTCGACAAAGGTATTCACCTCCTCGATCTGATCGGAGAACCTTAATGGATTTTCTAATTTGCTTTTCTACTTCATGTCTGAATTCTTTGAACTTTGCAAAGGCTTCAGACTTGTGTCTCATAAGATACACATACCCATACCTAGATGAATCATCGGTAAAGATTATGAAGTAGACAAAATTGCCTCTGGCCAATACATCAAATGGGCCACACACATCAGTATGTACTAGGATAAGAAGATCCTGTGGCCCTCTCCCCATGTCTTACAAAAGGAAGCTTAGTCATTTTGCCATGAAGATAGGATTCATAAATTGGATATGACTCAAAAGTCAACGGACTTGAAAGTCAACGGACTCAATAGTCCAATTTTCTATAATTTGTTAACCCTATCTTCTGCTATAGGACCTAATCTTAAGTGCCATAGATACCTATCGTTTGAACTATCCCTAGGTCGTTTTGATTTTATGGCATTCACATTTTGCTCAAAATTAAAAATAGAGAAGCACTTCTTCCAAGTTTTGACCAAGTCAAAACAAACTCCCAAAAATCTAAATTAGTGGGGCATGGAGAAGCACTTCTTGCATGTGGGAATACACGTAGAAAAAATAGAAATTAATTAAGGTGGGCGAGAGGTCTTAGGTGCAAGAGAAAGAAAGAGAGTCCCAGTCGAACTAGGACTCCTCTTGTTTGACTAGGTCAAAATAGTTTTGAACAAAATTTAAATCTCATTTAAATTAGTGAAGGAAAATCCTAATTTCTCGGATCAGGTTCGTTCAGATCTGATTGAATCAAGAGGCATATTTCAAAAAAATTCTCCTCTAGATCCAGATCAGATCTGACACTTTTTAGATCTGATTTATAATCTGATAATTAAGAAAATAAAACTAAATTAATTTTAAATTAATTTTTATCTTGATCTTAGGTAATCTGATTACCCATTGATGATCCTACAGAAGCTCTGAGGTTCTGGATCTAGCCACACAAGCGCCTAGCCTCTACTGGTATTCACTTAGGTTGGATCTGGAGATCATCCCTTCTCTTTATTTTCTCCAAAAATCATATCTAGATCTGATTTTGAGAATCTTCAAAACACCTTCTGAAGATCACCTGTCGTCTCTACAGTAGTGCTGCCTTCTTCCTTTTTTGTCAGCCTTTCTTGCTTGACTCGCACTAATCAGAAGAACCCAGCTTTCTTGGGCATGAAGGGGAGGGAGAGGGCCAGATGGTGGCATGGAGAAGGGAGAGAGACAGCCTTAGGGCATGGCTTAAGATGAACTCCTTGAAAGTGGGCGCAGATAGGGTCTATTTATAGACTCTACTGTGCCATGTAGTACTGCATCACCCCGGCCAATCGCGTTGCTTCGTTCAATCAGATCTAAATCTGATTGGTGGGATGAGAGATCCATGGATTGATCCTAAGGTGGCACCTAAGACTGGTCAAAGTTTATAGATGAGGGTCGCCTAGTTTGAATCCAACAAACAACCTAGAGTCCCATCCGTATGGGACTCCAGTTTCTCTATCCATGGGCGCATGCCATCCTAGGCGTGCACCCCCTTCTTTCCAATTTTTAGAGAGGGGACAAGCCCCTATCTGCTCTCTAATAAGTGCATGACACATGGGCAGATGTCCAAGGGTCAAAGGTCAATGTTTGACCAAGTCAAAGTACAAGAATTAGCAGGTGATGAAAAATGGCAGGTGTTGGTCAAATTTATCTACAAAATAAGACAACCTTTTCTGACTTGGACAACCTCCAGTCAGACCATATGAAAGGCCTCTGATTGAGCACAAACTCCTTTGGCTCAGTCAGGACAACTATTTATGATAGTAAAAGAAGAACGTTAGGTTCAATCGAGTGCTAGCACGATTTTCTTGAACCTAATTGAATCTCATTCAGATCAATTGAACTGGATCAGTTCAATTGATGATCACCAGATTCAAACCCTTGTTTGTGTGACCCAGTTAGGTTCAGTTCTGTATGGTAATGGGATATGTCATGATCTCTATCATCGACATCATCGAAACTCCTTTCGATGGATCAGAACTCTTCTGATTTCGAACAGCTAGAATGATCGATCATCTAAATCATTCTAATTGCTCCCAAAATCCACCAGTGACACCTAGCAGTATATGGTGGCAACCCATCAGAGCTGAATGCGAACCTCTTGGTGCAGCTACCTGTGTGATTAAGTTCTTCTATCTTGAGCCCCGATCAGATTAGGGTTAAGGTGAACTCGTCAAACCCTAGTCTCTGTCATATGATGTAATCATTCGATTCAAGTCCAATGTGAAAACCTAAATAGAAACTCTTTCTATTATTTCACTCTGCCATGGCCATGGGCTTCTGGACTTGATTCTCATGATCATCATAGGGCTGCTCCTCTACCACCGAGGTAGATAGATTCCATCTTGATGCAATCCAGTTCCTACAATGAACATGCTATAGCCAACATACACCTCAGGGTTCCATATGGCTAGGAGACCGAGTAATGGTGTAGTCAAACTATAACACCCTCAAGGTGAACTGCCGATGCACCTCAGGTCAAAGAACCAGACACACTACTGCAGCATCGAGTCAGTCATTGACGAGAAGGTAGACTTCCTAATGACTACTCGAGGTGGTCACGCTCAGTGCCCTCGTTCTCTAACGAGTACCTGTACTCTCGCTCCGGTGTCTCCACACCGTAGACTCAAGACTCATCTACTAAAGAGAAGCGATTGTACACCAACCTTTCGGATCAATCACCATCCTCGTGATGATCCTATGGTCGGGAGCATTTTATGAGTTAATAATGATTATTCATGTCTTAAATTTTCAACTCTTGAAAATATGAATTATCATTACCATTAACTCAAAGGATGTATCACAGACACTAAATACACATATGTGATAGAAAATAACCCATTTTATTGATTTATAGTCAAAATTATAATTTTGCCCCTAGAAGTGTATTACAAGTGTCAGCCAATTCTGGCTTCTAGGGCACATATATCTAACAATCTCCCACTTGTCCTAAAGCCAATTGGCTACAAGTCTAAGTCCCATCTTCTCAAGGTGGGCTTCGATCTTCTGCTGGCCCAACGGCTTTGTAAGTGGGTCTGCCACATTATCTGTGGAGTTGACTCTCTTGACCTCGACGTAACCCTTCTCGAGGTAATCGCGGATGAGGTGGTATCGCCGCTCAATGTGCTTGGATTTTCTGGTGAGACCTCGGCTCCTTAGCAAGGGCTATGGCGCCATTGTTGTCGCAGTATAGAGGAATGGCATCTGATGGCATTACTCCAATTTCTGCAGCAAACTTCTTGTACCAGAATGCTTCCTTCGCAGCCTCTGATGCAGCGATATATTCTGCTTCCATGGTGGAATCTGCTATCACAGTTTGCTTGGAACTCTTTCCAGCTGACAGCACCACCATTGCACACAAACAGACTCCCAGATGTCGACTTTCGATCATCATCTACATCGGACATGAAATCCGAGTCTGTGTATCCCTGGACTTGGAGTTCTCCATTACCAAAGACCAACATCATATCCTTAGTTCTTCTCAAGTACTTAAGGATACATTTCACAGAAGTCCAGTGTTCTTCACCTGGATTTGACTGATATCTGCTTGTGACACTCACAGCATGGGCTATATCAGGTCGTGTACATAGCATGGCATACATGAGGCTCCCTATTGCAGAAGCATAAGGGATCTTGCTCATGCATTCTATTTCCTCAGGTGTGCTAGGGCACATCTTCTTGGAAAGATGAATACCATGTCTGAAGGGTATTAATCCCCTCTTAGAGTTTTCCATACTAAACCTCTTTAGTACTTCCTCTATGTACATCTTCTGTGAAAGTCCTAGCATCCTATTCGGTCTATCCCTATAGACCTTAATTCCTAGAATAAAGGATGCTTCACCTAGGTCTTTCATGGAGAATTCCTTGGACAACCATAATTTGACTGTTATCATCATGGGAATATCATTCCCAATAAGGAGGATGTCATCCACGTACAATACGAGGAAGACAACAGCGCTCCCACTGACCTTTTTGAAGACACATGGTTCCTCTTCATTTTTGATGAAACCAAACATTTTGATCACATCATTGAAATGAGTGTTCCAGCTCCGAGATGCTTGCTTAAGTCCATATATGGACCTTTGCAGCTTGCAAACCTTGTGATCAGTATCACTGGATGTGAAACCTAGCGGCTGTTCCATATAGATATCTTCCTCAAGATATCCATTTAAGAATGCCATTTTCACGTCCATTTGCCATATTTCATAATCGAAATAGGCTGCAATGGCAAGCAATGTGCGGATGGATTTTAGCATAGCCACTGGGAAAAAGGTATCCTGATAGTCAATGCCTTCGCGTTGACTATAACCTTTTGCCACTAGTCTAGCCTTGAATGTCTCCACATTTCCATCTGCACCAATCTTTCTCTTGAAGATCCATTTACACCCAATAGGTACTATACCTTCTGGTGGATCTACCAAGGTCCAGACTTGGTTTGAGTGCATCGAGTCAATTTCTGACTGCATTGCCTCTAGCCATTTCTCGGAGTCGATATCTGATATCGCCTCGTTGTAGGTTTTGGGATCATCACCATGAGCACCATTACCTACGAGGAACATTTTCCTCTACTTCCTCTGAAATAATACCTAAGTATCTTTCAGGAGGATGGAAAACTCTTTCCGATCTACGAGGTGGAGGAGGTAGTGTTCTTTATTGGCTCAACCTGATTTGGTTCCAATTGGTCCTTAGCTCGTTGCTACTTGTGAGACTTTCTCATCAAGCTTAATCTGCTTTCCAATGCCGCTATCTTGAATAAACTATTTTTCAAGAAAGATGGCATGTCGACTCACAATCACATTGTGGTCTTCTGGAATGTAGAAATAGTATCCTAATGACTCTTTAGGATATCCTATGAATCGAGCTCTAAAGGACCTAAACTCTAACTTGTCCGCTTGTTGTCTTTTGACATGAGCCGGACAACCCCAAATTCTGAGATGACTCAGACTTGGTTTCTTACCGTGCCATATCTCATACGGTGTGGTAGGAACGGTTTTAGAGGGAACCCTATTCAGTAGATAAATTGAAGTTAACAATGAGTGTCCCCAAAGAAAATCAGGGAGGTCTGTGAAGCTCATCATGGATCGAACCATATCCAATAGGATCCGATTTCTCCATTCTGAAACCCCGTTGAGTTGAGGTGTTCCTGGTGGAGTCCATTGAGAGACTATGCCATTTTCCTTGAGATAGTCTAGGAATTTCCGGACTAAGGTATTCACCTCCTCGATCTGATCGAAGAACCTTAATGGGTTTTTCCAGTTTGTTTTTCTACTTCATGTCTGAATTCTTTGAACTTTTCAAAAGCTTCAGACTTGTGTCTCATAAGATACACATACCCATACCTAGATAGATCATCGGTAAAGGATAATGAAGTAGACAAAATTGCCTCTAGCCGGCACATCAAATGGGCCGCACACATCAGTATGTACTAGGGCAAGGAGATCTGTGGCCCTTTCCCCATGTCCTACAAAAGGGAGTTTAGTCATTTTGCCTTGAAGACAAGATTCACAAGTTGGATATGACTCGAAAGTCAATGGACTCAATAGCCCATTTTTCTCCAATTTGTTAATCCTATCTTCTGCTATATGACCTAATCTTAGGTGCCATAGATATCTATCATTTGGACTATCCCTAGGTTTTGATTTTTGGCATTCACGTTTTGCTCGATAAGTTAAAAATACAGGTACATCAATATGTAGCTGATAAAGACCGTTAATAAGGAAAACCATTTGCAATTTTATTTCTTTCATAAAGAATGTTACAATGGTCCTTAAGAAAAGGTAATCACATAGCCTTCTTAGTGCTAAGCATGAAACAGAAATCAAATTCCTGCTAGCTGCAGGCACATAATAACAGTCTTTCAAAACTAAGTCTAAACCAGATGGTAATCGAAGAGGGTATGTTCCCATGGCCACTGCAGCAACCTTTGCTCCATTTTCGATACGTAGGATCATCTTACCATCCCTCAACCTCCTGCTATCCTCAAGACCCTGCATAGAAGTGCACAAGTGAGCACTAGAACCAGAGTCAAGCACCCAACTGGATGCAGAAGAAATCGTAAGGTTAGACTCAATAACGAGCATACCTCCAGAAGGACCTGCCTCCTTCTTTAGGGTGGCCAGGTAAGTAGGGCAGTTCTGCTTTCAGTGGCCATCATTGTTGCAATGGAAACACTTTCCTTTGTTAGCAGCCTTCTTCTTCAGCTCTGCCTTTTTCTTCTTTTCTCCTTCCACCTTCTGCTTTTTCACAGACTTCTTCTTCTTTTCAAAAGACTTTCTCTTGGAAGAAGTCCGTTCCATAGCAAGCACTGAGCCTTTAGAACCTTTCATAGAAAGCTCAGCGGTAACCAGCATGTTCATAAGTTCGGCCAAGGAATTTTGAAGTTTATGCATATGGTAGTTCATGATGAACTGCCCATATGCATCAGTCAAGGATTGCAGAATTATATCATTCTGCAGATCCAAGTCCAACCTCACTCCGAGCTTCTCAAGCTCTTCCAAGTCCTTGATCATCATCAGACAATGATCTTGGACTGACTGCCCATCGTGCATCTTAGCCTTGAATAGTCGTTTAGTGACTTGATACTTGGCTGCGCGACTCTGTTCACCAAACATCTCCTATAGGTGAGCCAACATTTGGCGAGCAGTTTTGATATCTTCATGTTGGTGCTGAAGCTCATCAAACATCGAGCCCAACATGTAGTATCTAGCCTTATTATCTTCGTCAGTCCACTTATCCAGAGATGCTCTCTGTTCAATGGATGGACGGGCTGGTAAGGTGGGAGGGTCCTGGTCCAATACATGAGTTAACTTCTCGGAATCCAAAATATTTTTGAAGTTTCAGAGCCAATCCTTGTAATTTGGTTTGGTCAGTCTATGCGTGTCCAGGATTCATGCTAGTGGGTTGGATGCAGACATTTTCCTATAGAGAGTCAAAGTTTCTAGTTAGATATTGTAATTAAGACTTAACCAATTTATTTAGAAATTTTATTTTTAAACAAATTAGCTCCCACTATTTTCTCGGATCCCTACACTCCCTCTGTAGAGATGCAAAAATCTCCATGATTACTGATTTCTAGTGGGTGGTGCGGTCCCACCAACTGACTCATCACCTCACCTAACAGTTATTGGTGATGGGTTAGCCAATGAGTGAACAACTCTTGTTCAATGATTCTCTAATCATGGTGCACCCAAACTTGGTCTCTAATTCATGAATCTCACCATGTCCTGAAATATTGATCCACTCCTTAGTTAAGTCAGACCCACCATTTGCATAGACTGGATTCCTAATTGAGTCTCTCACCGTATCCAAAATATTGAGCCCAATTCATCCTCCAGCCCATAGCATCCAATGCCTAATAGACATGGTTGCATCTTTCCCGGATGCAACTGAGCCACTGTAATCCAATTGAGAACAATCAACCCCTAGAAAGGGATCCGCACATCTACAATGGTGGAAGACCTTAGACTTAATCTTTTCTTAGGAAGATTTGATTTAGGTCTCATTAAACTAGACTTGACATAGTCATAACCATTATGACTAACCTAGTGGCATGGGTTAGCTCAGATTATTGACCACCTCAGATCAGAACTGAGTCAACAAACATGGCCAGGTAAGTGAGATCGGTGGAAGGGATATGCCATTAACTCGATACAAGAATGCATTCGAGTCGAGTAGCTCCCAATTAAAAATCAGTCGGTCGTATCTGCCAAACTTACCTTAGACACCAAATTGTTGAGATCAGAACCAATCGGGTTAGCCTACAATCCAGACTCTAACCACTGAGCCTAATTAGGTCTTAGCTTGATCGATCACATTCGTGACTCGATCTTGACCCAGACTTAATCCTATTAGGCTGGTCAATTTAAGCATTGTTGATCCCATCTAACCAACTCTTGATTCGGTTTGATCAACCGCTAGACCTAATTGAGCTACCCAAGCCCGAACCCAGATTTATGAATATGTCTTAGATCTAAAATTCTCAATTTTAGACCTAATTGATATTTCATAAACTTAATTCTTAATTAAGTTAGGGTTCATAAACAAAACATGTAAATAAGATCCTAGGGTTTCAGGATCTAGGATTTTGCAGAAAGTAAGTTTTCAATTTCTGATTAAGGACGAACACGCAACACCCCTACACATCATAAGAACACCCCATCGAATGGGAGAAGAGGGTCTTTAAGCCCTACTTTGTTCTTATGACCGGACGGCCAAGGAGAATGCCTTAATCAGAAATACAACTAATCTACAAAAATAAATTAGATCTAAGCATATATCTCATATAAAAGATAGATCTAATTAAAATATATTTTGTATATATCATATATATCATGTACACATGTTGTTTAGACCTAAATTATCTCATAATCATCTAAAAAGTTAAATTTAAATTTAATCATATCAAATATAATTTAATCTAGACCTATTTGTAGAACTATTCTACAACTAGTCTAAACATGCAACTATCATATCTCATATGAACAATTAATTTTATTTTATTTTCTATTTTCAAATCTAATTATAACATTTATAATATTAAAAAAATAAAAAATAAATAGATCTAAAAATCATTTTTAATCAAACAAAAATTATGATCAAACTAGACTACACATAGAATAATTCTATTCCTAGTCTAGTTATGTATCTCATATATATTAGATCTAAATTAATTTATTTTAATTTTTTATTTTTTTATTTTAAATCTAATCATATCTCATGTGATATCTAGAATCACTAATTAATCTGATTAAATTGGATCTAAAAAAAAATTTATAAGAACCTGGCTCTGATACCAATTGAAGAGAAATCCTGATTTCTCGGGTCAGGTTCGTTCAGATCTGATTGGATCGAGAGGCATATTTCAAAAAAATTCTCCTCTTAAATCTAGATTAGATCTGACACTTTTCAGATCTAATTTATAATCTAATAATTATAAAATAAAACTAAATTAATTTTGAATTAATTTTTATCTTGATCTTTGGTAATCTGATCACTCGTTGATGATCCTACGGAAGCTTTGAGGTTCTTGATCTAGCCATGCAAGCACCTGACCTCTACCAGTATCCACTTGGGATGGATCTGGAGATCTTCTCCTTCTCTTTCTTTTCTCCAAAAATTAGATCTAGATCTGATTTGGAGGATCTTTAAAACACCTTTTGAAGATCACCTATCGTCTCTGCAGCAGTGCTGCCTTCTTTCTTTTTCGTCAGCCTTTCTTGCTTGACTCGCACTAATCAGAAGAACCCAACTTTCTTGAGTGTGGAGGGGAGGGAGAGGGCTAGATGGTGGCATGGAGAAGGGAGAGAGACAGCCTTGGGGCATGGCTTAAGATGAACTTCTTAAAAGTGGGCGCAGATAGTGTCTATTTATAGACTCTGTTGTGCCACTGCATCACCCTGGCCAATCGCGTTGCTTCGTTCAATCAGATCTAAATCTGATTGGTGGGATGAGAGACCCATGGATTCATCCTAAGTTGGTGCCTAAGATTGGTCAAAGTCTATAGATGTGGGTCATCTAGTTTGAATCGAACAAGCAAACCTGGAGTCCTATCCGTATGGGACTCCAACATCCCTATCCTTGGGCACACGCCATCCTAGGCATGCACCCCCATTTTTCTAATTTTTAGAGAAGGGACAAGCCCATATCTGCTCTCCAATAAGTGCATGACACATGGGCAGATGTCCAAGGGTCAAAGGTAAATGTTTGATCAAGTCAAAGTAGAAGAATTAGCAGGTGACGAAAAATGGCAGATGTTATCTCAAATTTATCTCATAAATTAAGACAATCCTTTTTTGACTTGGACAAGCTCCAGTCAGACTAGATAAAGGTACCTGAGTGAGCACAAACTCATTTGGCTCAGTCGAGACAACTTTTAAGATAGAAAAAGAAGAATGTTAGGCTCAATCGTGTGCTAGCACGATTTTCTTGAACCTAATTGAATCTTATTCAAATCAATTGAACTGGATTAGTCCAATTGATGATATCCAGATCCAAACCCTTATTTGTATGACCCAGTTAGGTTTAGTTCTATATGGTAATGGGATATGTCATGATCTCCATCATCGACATCATCGAAACTTCTTTCGATGGATCAGAACTCTTCTGATTCAGACAACTTAGAATGATCGATCATCTAAATCATTCTAATTGCTCCCAAAATCCACCAGTGACACCTAGCAGCATATGGTGGCAACCCATCAAAACTAAAAATGAACCTCTCAGTGTAGCTACTTGTGTGATTAAGTTCTTCTATCTTGAGCCCCGATCAGATTAGGGTTAAGGTGAACTCGTCAAACCCTAATTTCTATCATATGATTTAATCATTCGATTCAAGTCCGATGTGAAAATCTTAATAGAAACTCTTTCTATTATTTCACATTCTGCCATGGCCATGGGCTTATGGACTTGATTCTCATGATTATCATAGGGCCGCTCCTCATCCACCGAGGTAGATAGATTCCATCTTGGTGCAATCCTAATTCCTACAATGAACATGCTATAGCCAACATACACCTCAGGATTCCAAATGGCTAGGAGACCGAGTCATGGTGTAGTCAAACTATAACACCCTCAAGGTGAACTACCGATGCACCTCAGATCAAAGAACCAGACACACCACTGCAGCATCGAGTCAGTCATCGATGAGAAGGTAGACTTCCTTATGACTACTCGAGGTGGTCACGCTCAGTGCCCTCATTCTCTAATGAGTATCTGTACTCTCGCTCCAGTGTCTCCACACTATAGACTCAAGACTCATCTACTATAAAGAAGTGATTATACACTAACCTTCTGGATCAATCATCATCCTCATGATGATCCTACGGTCAGGAGCATTTTATGAGTTAATAAATGAAAATTCATGTCTTAAATTTTCAACTCTTGAAAATATGAATTATCATTACTACTAACTCAAGGGATGTATCATAGACACTAAATACACTTATGTGATAGAAAATAACCCACTTTATTATTTATAGTCAAAATTATAATTTTGCCCTTAGAAGTGTATTACAAGTGTCAGCCAATTCTGGCTTCTAGGGCACTCATATCTAACAATTAGATCAAATACAACCTAATTAAGGGTGATCCTAGTCTAACTAGGAGCCCAATTAAATCATATTAAATCAAGATTTAAATTTGATTAAAATCTAAAGTCAATTTAGAATTAGATGCACTTAAATCCTAGTCCAACTAGGAATTAATTTTTTCTTGCAATTATCTTATCCAATAAACCAATTGGACTTAATCCAATTAAGTTCAAACTAATTTTAATTGAATATAATTTAATTATACTTGATCTTAGCTCGATTACTCAATCAAATTGAGCTAATTAGCAATCTAAGGTCAAACATCAATCGCATTGAATGTTTGATCTCGAAATGATTCTCAATCATCGATTAACCATTTGATCAGGTTACAAGCTCTAATGTCTATGACCCCATAGGTTCAAACCTAAGTCAGTAGCATAGGAACCAATTTCTATACCAATCGAAGTTACCATCTAACAATAGTTCCCGATGTCTAGATAGGTTGAATGTATGCAAAGCAACATTCTCAGAACTCTGGCCTATGGTTATCGTATAATTCATCTCTATGATCAATAATGCTCAAGACAAGTTCGAGTATGCCATCAAACACTCATATAAGTCATCTCTATTGTATCTTAAAATTTTATAAATCCTATGACACCTTACAAGGATTACCCAAGCCCAGGTTTTGCTAAATTGAAACACAGTGTGTCATTCTCTTCCTGAAGTTAATCAATAGTGGTCAAGCCCTTCTTGACTCACACCAACTTTACAAGTACTTGACAATACCAAGAAATCTTTCGAACCTATATTAGAAATACAGACAGTCTGGTAGCAAAGTATAGTAAGTTGCTTGGAAGTCACTATGGTGATCTTAGGTCGGAGGGACACTTATACCCATTGACCTTAGCTAGCTATTCTTGACAATAGAGTGCTACATTGATCATGTTTAGTGTAGATGTACTCATATATCTCACCTAGATGCCATACCAGTATCTCCACATCACTTGGTTACGAGGACAATAAAAGCATATGGCATACAGCGACCTACACTCGATAAGTTATCATTCTTGTTAATAACTTATCATTTGACTGTGAATAATTTAAGAACCATTAGATGAATCCTCCTTTATCAATTGATTATGATTCTAAGAACTTCATCATAATCTAGGAGTTCATTTAAGGAAGACAAAACTTTTATGATGAATCAGCCAAATAATTATTATTATTAGATAATTTATATACTAATTCCAATCATCTACTACTTAGATGATTGGCTTTAGGACACATTTTTCAACACTTGATAGGTGCTCCAGAGACCTAAGACACAAAGTGGAGTAAGGGATCAAAGCCAGGAGAAGAATCAGCTAAGATAGGGGCTGACACATAAGCGAGCTAGCTTGGATATGCAGTCGAGTCGGCTTGAGCTGATATCAAGCTAGCTCAGAGCACAGTCGAGCCAGTTGTCTAAGGTAGACAGAAGTTAGGATTCAGGCAAAGATGCAGTCAAGCCAGCTCTACTCCCAATAGAGTTGGCTTGATGGTGGCGAATAGAACTGGATAGGGTTTTCTATTTGGATCTAGGATAGGCTTTTATCCTAGGATCTTAAGGCCTGGACCAATAAGGTCTTAAGGGGGCTAACTCATATATGGGTTGGGTTTAGATCTAGGGGATGAGAGTATATGAGATATATGTACATGGGCTCGATGATTTCTTTCATCTATTAGGTTAGCCAAGAAAAGTTTTTCAGCTGGGGTTTGGATTTATTAGGGTTCACATGGTGTAGCAATGATCCTAGGATATATAAACCTAGGTATTGTATCTTTACAATAGAGTGGAATACGATTGAACTTTTCTCTCTAAAACCTCTACTATTCTCTCTTTGGTTTCAAATTTAAGCCCTAGGTGCCAGCCATCTACTTTGTTCTTCTTCTTTCTAATAATTAAGATCAGAAAGGTACCAGGATCCAACACACCTTAGGGTTTTGAATGGCTAGGAGACCGAGTTATAGTGTAGTCAAACTCTAATACACTCAAGGTGAACTATTGATGCACCTCAGGTCAAAGAACAAGACACACAACTGTAGCATTGAACTAGTCATCGACGAGAAGGTAAATTTTTTTATGACAACTCGAGGTGGTCATGCTCAATGCCCTTATTCTTAATAGGTACTTGTATTCTCGCTCTGATGTCTCCACATCATAGACTCAAGACTCATCTATCGTATAGAAGTGATCATACATCGATCTTCTAGATCGATCACCATCCTCGTGATGATCCTACAATCGAAAGTAGTTTATGAGTTAATTATGATAACATATGCCTTAAATTTTCAACTCTTGAAAATATGCATTGTCATGCCTGTTAACTCAAAAAATGTATCACAGACACTTTAAATACACAATATGATAGAAAATAATCCTTTTATTAATTTTAGTCAAAAATGCTCTTAGATAGTATTTCACAAAGTGTCGGCTAATATGGCCTCTAGGACATACATCTAACAAACTCTCACTTGACCTAAAGCCAATTGGCCATAAATCTAAGTCCCATCTTTTGAAGATAGGCTTCGATCTTCTACTGGCTCAATGGCTTCGTTAGTAGATCAGCTGCATTATCTATAGTGTTGACTCTCTTGACCTCGACGTATCTCTTCTCAAGGTAATCATGGATGAGGTGATACCGTCACTCGATGTGCATGAATTTCTGATAAGACCTTGGCTCCTTAGCTAGAGCTATGGTGCCATTATTTTCAAAGTATAAAAAGACGGTATCTGATGGCATCACTCCAAGCTCTACAATGAACTTCTTGAATCAAAATGCCTCCTTCATAGCTTTCGAGGCAGCGATATATTCTGCTTCCATGGTGGAGTCTACTATCACCATCTGCTTGAAATTCTTTCAGATTACAGCACGATCATTGTACAAGAATAGACCACCAGATATCAATTTTGATCATCTATGTCAGATATAAAATCTAAGTCTGTATATCCCTTGACCTAGAGTTCTGCATTACCAAAGACCAGAATCATATGCTTAGCCCTTCTCAAGTACCTAAGGATACACTTTATAGAAGTCCAATGCTCTTCACCTAGATTTGACTGATACCTACTTGTGACACATACAACATGGATGATAACAGGTCATATCATAGCATGGCGTACATGAGGCTTCCTATTGTCGAAGCATAAGAGATCTTGCTCATACATTCAATCTCCTTCAGTGTGTTGGGGCACATCTTTTTGGAGACATGAATGCCATGACCGAAGGGCACTAGTCCTCTCTTGGAGTTTCCTATGCTGAACCTCTTCAGCATTGCCAGGAATATGTCCCAAAGCCAATCATTAGCCTATTGATGGTTAGGCTATACATTTGTAATTATATATGAATCATAAATTAATAAAAGTTATTTTGGCATTTTTCATCATAAAATCTATTGTCTTCTAATGAACTATATTGTGATGAAGTTCTTAGGACTATCTAGATTCGACAAAACATGATTTATTGTTTAGTCCTTAAATTGTTCATGACCAAAAGATACGTTGTTACTTAGGATGACAACATTTATCAAGTATAGATCCTTGTATGCCATATAGGTTGGTTGTCCTCATAACCAAGAAATGTTGAGACACTGGTATGACATGCAAGTAAGATGTATGGATACATCTGCACTGAACATGACTAACTTTGAAGCTTTTCTTCTATCAAGATTAGCCTCGAAGGATATGAGTATAAGTGTCCCTTAGACCTGAGACCACCACAATGACTTGCAAGCAACTCACTATGCTTAGGTATTGGACGATCTAAATTTCTAGTTCAATGATGGAAGGCTACTGAGTGCAGTCAAGTACTTGGCTTATCGTTGTGTGAGTCAAGATGTGATTGACCCCTCCAAGTGTTCGAGCAAGTGCATCGCTGTATTTCAATTTAGCAAATCCTCGATCGAGGTAGTCCGTATGATGGATGCTAAATTTTGAAATACATTATGGATGAATTTTAGGTTCGATAGTAAATCCTAAATCATCCTTTGATCATCGAGGTCAAGAGGATGAATTATACGGTAACTATATTCTATAGGTTCGTCATTGTTGCATTGCAATTTTTCGACCTATCCGGATGTTGGATACCATTTCTAGATGGTCACATCGATTGGTATAGAAAATTGGTTTCTGTGCTATCGACTCAGGATTCGAACCTATGGGGTCACACACATAAGAAGTTCCTACCTGATCTAATGGCTGATTATGAGTCCTAATGACCTAGGACACTATGGTCAAGAGTTCCACTGGATAGGGACTCTATGACCAAGAGTCCCACTGGACTGGGACTTTGAGTCCTATTCGTCTAGGACTCTTTGATCAAGAGTTCTACTAGTTTGGGACACTATGATCGTGAATTTGATTTATTTAGGACACTGGGTTCAAGAGTTCCACTAGTTTGGGACTCTTTAGGAGTTTTATATTAATGGACTCTATTGTCTATACATCCATTTGATTGGGACTCTTTGTTTATTGGAGGATTAATTAGCAATTTGATTGTTGATTGTTGGGGATAAACCTCGCTCCCGCCGAAGTCCAGTCTGATGCTTAGCCTAATGCAATTGGTAATCATGGAAGAGCTTCAATCGAGAATTCTCCCTCCAGCTGTCGAACCCAAGTCGAACACCTTTAAGCAATCGAACTCCTCCAATGGTCGAACCCCTCCCGGACTCCTCCAGCAGTCGAACTCCATCTAGACTTCTTCATCAATCGAAATCCTTCTGGACTTCTCCATCAGTCAAACTCCTCCCAGACTTCTCCTATGATCGGACTTCTCCATCAGTCGGACTCCTTCCAAACTTTTTCTTCAGTTGGATTCCTCCAGGAACCAAATTTCTTTTAGACTTCTCCTTCAATTAGATTTTTTTAGGAGTCGAACTTCTTTCAGACTTCTCCCTCAGTCAGATTCCTCCAAGAGTCGAACTCCTTCTGAACTTCTCCTTCAGTCAGATTCCTCTAGTGGATTACTTTCAGATTTCAGCTAGCATTCCTCCTAGATGATCCCCTCTTGTCGTATTTTCTTTAGGAGTCCAAACTTCTCTAAAATTAATATATGTCAAGGTTTTTCATCAACCAATGCTTGCTTCCTCCAAACTTTGACTATTAAATCACGACGAACGGGCACATCAAGATAGGCGATACCTCTCTCTTCATAGCAAATTCCATGCAGCCCCAAGCGGCCCACTATCAGACGATTATGGCTATCACTATCAGTTTGCTATAGGCGATAGCTCTCTCTCTGTAGCAAACCCCATATGGCCCCAAGCGGCCCACTACTGGATGGTTATGGCTGTCACTATCAATCTGCTACAGGCTCAATCTATAAAAGGAGATGCTCCAGATACGTTTGCTCTAAGCTCTCTTCTCCTTCCCAGAACTCTACTAAGTTCTTTCTTGGGCACTCTATTCCTATTGATCAGAGGAGCTGACTTAATCGTCGAAGGGTCTTGCCAGAGCCACCACACCAACTTTGGGTGGGACTTTATTTTGCAGGTCACCGACGGTGACCTCTTCTTCCTCAACTCTAGCACGATCCAATGTTGACCAGATTTTGCACCAATAGGATTGACACTAAAAGAAGGGCCCTCTATTTTCAAGGTATCCTTGCTCTTAAAGGAGTGCTCAATCGATCCTATGGATCTTTTTCTTCAAGGTTCATCCCCATCCTCTCCCTCAATCCCAAGAATTGCATCAAAAAAAGGTGACTGCCTGATGATCTATCGCTTCTACCACCAGATCTAAGCCAGATTCATCTGTTCCTACTCCATCGCCAGTGCTTTAACCCCACCTCCACCAACAGCCATGGTAGATCTGGAGCAATTTAACCTACTGATGTAGCGAGTTCAGGGCCTCATCGAAATGGTGCAAGCCATGTGGCTACCCCTAGTGGCAGTTTCATCAGAAAACCCATCATCAGGATGTCAGGAACCAATCCCAAGGAGGAACACTTAGGCTAGCATACCCATCGCCCCTGGAAAGGAGAAATAGAGAATAGAGGATCCTCATTCGGATCATGATTCTTCTTTGGAAGAGACCTTCCCTATTTACAGTCGAAAACCTTTCAAAATTTGCAATCGAGATGACGTCCTCGATTGAAAACTATGAAAGATGGACTGACAAACTGAGAAACTCCACCACGTCACCCTGACTCACCATGATGACGTCTGCACCGATTCCCCTTTCTCTCCCTGAATTATGTAAGAACCCATTCTACCGAACTTCAAACTTCCATAATTTAAAAGCTATGACGGAACCTCTGATCCAGTCAATCATCTGGAGGCCTTCCTAACCATAATGCTGCTCTACGATGCACCAGACACCATCTTATGCTGAGCTTTTTCATCTACCTTAAAGGAAGCAGCAAGAAACTAGTACTCAATATTGAAGTCGTGTATGATCTTCCTTTTTGACTAGATGAGCTATCAGTTTGTGGCTTATTTTATTAGTAGCCGACATCCCCACCGAGGTTTGAATTTTTTGATGAATATCAAGCAGAAGGAGGGGGAATCGATCCGAGCTTATGTCACCCGATTTAATACTGCTGCATTGGAGGTTTGAAATCTGGACCAGTCTATTGCAATGATCGCACTCAAGGGTAGCTTTTAGAAGAATGATTTGTTATTCTTCCTATAGAAGAAGTATCCTAGGGACTTTGTCGATCTACTAGCTTGGGCTGAAGGATATGTCCGAGAGGAAGAAGCCTTTAGGTTGAAGGATGAGGAAGCCACAAGAGAGCGACGGACGGACGAGTCCAATAGACCCACCACTGATAGAGGACCGAATGAAGTTTGATCATGCTCACGGACTTCCTCCTGGTGTAAGTGAGCCCGAACTCCTCCTCGAGCTCATCATGAAAGAAGCTCCGACAGAAGGGCACCAAGAAGTTCTCCCCTCATAAGGTTTCACAACTATGCCCCCCTTAATGCTCCTAAAACTCAAGTTCTGATTAAAATTAAGAATCAACTATCAAGACCAAAAGAATTACAATCTCCCTTAAATAAGTGCAATCGAAGCAAGTATTGTTTGTATCATCATGATCACGCCATGATACTGAAGAATACATTTAGCTCCAAGATGAGAGCAAGGAGCTCATCAGGAGAGGCCGGCTGGGTCAATTCCTCAGACACTGGTCTGAAGCAAGAGAAGATCAGCCAAGGACACTATTGCAACTAGAACTACCAATGAGGAAGGAACAATAAGAAGATCGGCCGCCTCTCAACATCATCAACACTATCTCTAGGGGGCTTAGTACTTTGGCAAGCTGCCACCTCTCAGCCTCGAAGTTTGGGGAAGCTTGTCCCAAATTAGGAAGGCCCATATGATATAGAGGAGGTCGTCTGGACCGAAACTTATTGCCTAAAGAAGCTCGGAGGAACAACGCCCCCACGACCTTGAAACTCAAAAAGTCTGAGAATGTACTGCTAGTAATTTTTCTTCAATAAAATTCCTCCATTTCTACATTATTGCTTCTTTGTGCAAAAACTATGTGACGATAGAAAAGAAGCAATCAAAAGTGCCCATGTTAGGAACAGGAGGAGAACCATGTCCTAACATGGACAAGTCAAAGACCTCCGATTATTTAAGATAAGGTGAGAGAAGAGGTGCCGACAATGGCCCTAATGTGCCCCTACAGTCTGTTGAAAATAGGAAGAGAGCCTCGTCCTGACGTGAGCAAAGTCGGAGGCCTCATTAATTTTAGACGACGTGAGGAGAGAGGCCCCGACAACGGCCCTAATGTACCCCTACTGCCTGATAGAAATGGGAGGAGAACCTCATCCTAACATGAGCAGAAGATAGAACCTCGTAGGCCAAAGACGTGGAGAAGGAAGAAGCTCGATGGAGAATCCTAACACATATTTTTTCATGACAACCTAACTACATCAAACGAAAAGGAAGAACCTTATCCTGATTTGCAAGAGAGGTTCTAGTTTGACATCCACAACATACCCGGCATCCATAATGAGCTCGACATCCGCAACAAGTAATAAGCATGAAAACCCAGGATCGAAACTTTTTCGTGAGCTTCAATCTCAATAGGAGATAAGATCTCCTTCATCCTCGGTTGGAGATAAGATCTCCCCCGAGCTTCAATGTCAACTTCAATAGAGATAAGATCTCCTTCAACCTCGGTTGGAGATAAGATCTCCCCTAAGCTTCAACTTCAATGTCAATAGGAGATAAGATCTCCTTCAAGCCTCGGTTGGAGATAAGATCACTCCAGGCTTCAACGTCAACCTCAACATGAGATAAGATCTCCTTCAACCTCGGCTGGAGATAAGATCTTTCCTGAGCTTCAAACATCAACCTCAATAGGAGATAAGATCTTCTTCAATCGACTGGAGATAAGATCTCTCTGAGCTTCAACTTCAACATCAATAGGAGATAAGATCTCCTTCAACCTCGACTAGAGATAAGTCTCCCCCATGCTTCAACGTCAACCTCAACAGGGGATAGATCTCCTTCAACCTCCTCTCCCCCTTCAACATCACCTCAACAGAAGATAAAATCTCCTTCAATCTCGGTGACATAAAAATCTTCCTCGAGCTTCAACGTCACCTCAATAGAGGATAAGATCTTTTCAACCTCGACTGGAGAAAAGATCTCCTCTGAGCTCAACTTTCATGTCAACATGAGATAAGATCTCCTTCAACCTCGGCTGGAGATAAGATCTTCCCCAAGCTTCAACATCAACCCAATAGGGATAAAATCTCCTTCAACCTCGGTTGGAGATAAGATCTCTTTCGAGCTTCAACTTCACGTTAATAGGAGGTAAGATCTTCTTCAACTCGACTGGAGATAAGATCTCTCCCAAGCTTCAACATTACTCAAGAGATAAGATCTCATCAACCTCGACTGGAGATAAGATCTCCTCTGAGCTTCAACGTTAATCTCAACAGGAGATAAGACCTCCTTCAATCTCGACTAGACATAAGATCTTCTCCGAGCTTCAATGTCAACCTCAATAGGGGATAAGATCTCCCTCAATCTCGATTAGAGATAAGATCTCCTTCGAGCTTCAATGTCAATCTCAATAGGAGATAAAATTTTTTTCAACCTCGATTGGAGATAAGATCTCCTTCGAGCTTTCAGGAGCTTCAACCTTAATAGGAGATAAGATCTCTTTTAACCTTGACAGGAGATAAGATCTCCTTCGAGCTTCAACATCAATGGATTCAGATCCCAAAAATGACTTTGATAGTCATCTTTTTTGTACTCTCTTCTCTTGAATTTCAAACTTGAGAGTGGGGGGACTATTGTTGGGGATAAACCCCACTCCTGTCGAAGTCCAGTCTGATGCTTAGCTTAATACAAGTGGTAACCATAGAAGAGCTTCGATCAAAAATTCTCCCTCCAACTACTGAACCCCAGTCAAACTCCTTTAACCAGTTGAACTCCTCCAACGGTCGAACCCCTCTTAGACTCCTCCAGCGGCCAAACTCCATCCAGACTTCTCCATCAGTCGGACTCCTTTTGGACTTCTTCATCAATCGAACTCCTCCCGGACTTCTCCATTGATCGAACTTCTCCATCAATCGGACTCCTTCCAGACTTTTCCTTTAGATAGATTCCTTTAGGAGATAAATTTCTTCCAGACTTCTCCATCAGTCGAATTCCTCTAGGAGCTGAACTCCTTCTGGACTTCTTCTTCAGTCGGATTCCTTCAAGAGCCAAACTTCTTCTACAGTTCTTCTTCAGTTGGATTTCTCCAGTAGATTACTTTTAGATTTCAGTTAGCATTCCTCTCGGATGATCCTCTCTAGCCGTATTATCTTTAAGAGTCTAAACTCCTCTAAAATTGATATATGTCAAAGTTCTTCATCAACCAATGCCTGCTTTCTCTAAACTTCGACTATTAAATTTTGACGAACGAACACATCATGATAGGTGACATCTCTCTCTCCGTAGCAAATTTCATGTAGTCCCGAGCAGCTCACTATCGAATGGTTATGGTTGTCATTATCAGTCTGCTACAGGCGACACCTTTCTCTTCGTAGCAAACCCCACACGGCCCTGAGCGGCCCACTATCGGATGGTTATGGCTGTCACTGTTAGTCTACTATAGGCTCCATCTTTAAGAAGGAATCCTCCAGATATGTTTGCTCTAAGCTCTCTTCTTCTTTCCAAAACTCTGCTGAGTTCTTTTCTGAGCACTCCATTTCTATTGGCCAAAGAAGCTAACTTGATCGTCGGGGGATCCTATCGGAGCCACCACCATCGACTCCAGATGGGACTTTATTTTGCAGGTCACCAGCGGCGACCTCATCTTCCTCAACTCTAGCTCAATCTGACATCAATCAGATTCTACACCAATATTGATTAACTTAATTTAATTGAGTGATGGAGATTTGATCAAGTTTGATCGAATTGGATTCGATTGGGTTTGACCCGATCAGGTCGTGAGTTGACCTAATCGCTATGGGAGATTTGTTCCTGATTTAATTAGGAGCTGGATCAAATTAATTTTTAATTTGATTAAAAATTTAATAAGTTGGACTAAGCCTAATTTAGTTAGATTTGATATGGTCTTATTGGGTCTGGAATAATTGATTATTTGAAACCAATTTTGGAAAGTCAAAGGAGGTTTGAACTTTCAACTCCCTGCGCCTACAATATTTGACCAACCTTTGAAACGCACCCCTCTTTTTTTTATGTGAATTTTTCCTCACACCTAGATACCTTCTGCACCCCTTATCTCTTCTATCTTTGATCTGGTCCAATGGTTGGACTGGTCAAAATAATTTGAATTTTGAATTCAATGTAGAAGTTGAAACTTCTTAACTCCCTCTTGTTCTTATCCTTTTCCCATGCCCACTTTGATTTTACTTCACACAATTTTTTATGCATTCTGAGAGTGGACACATAGAAGGAGAGTCCTTCTGCACATTAAATACTATGGTATAGCCATTGGATAGGGATAAGAAGGTTTTTGAATTTGATGTTGGTTGGGAGGTTGAAACAAGTTTAACCTCCGAGCCTTATCTTTTTTCACCCATCTTTTCCATGGTATTCATGTCAATAAATTATAAGAATTTTTGTACATGAAATAGAGTGGGTTAGAATTTCATGAAAAAATTTTTAATGTGATTGGGGATTAGTTTTGGGCGAGAAAAATCTTGGAGTGAAGGTGAGCAGGGTCCTATAGCACCTTATTTTTCCTTCATGTCTCTCTTCTCTTCTGATTTTCACCTCTAAGGATATCTAATTTTTAGATACAATATAAATAGATTTTATAGATTTAAAAGTCATATTTTCATAAATACTTATTTCATAGAAAAACTCTACACAGAGAGGGCATGATAGGATTTTCAGTGTGACAGTTTTTTTTGGACAGAGTGAAACCCTAGATTTGGGAATCTAGGATCGGATGGAGAGATTGAGTGCTGTGAGCATCGAATCACCACCAAATTTAAAATACCTCTTCATCATTCTTTAGAATTTATATTTTATTTTTTGTAATATTTAAGAAATTAGAAAGTATATGATCGATCGGATCGATCGTGATCAGCCATTAAAGGCCCCGATGAGGGGCTAGCACTCTAGTGGGACTGATCGAGATCAAGAGCTTCGTGTGGACCAACCATAGAGGCCGAACATGTGTGCGGCTATGGTGTGATACCAGAGCATTATTTGATGGATTCAGATTATGGTGATCAGCCACCCACGAAAAGATATTATGTTCTGAACAAATAGATGTAGTAAAGAGTTTGCTGCAAAGTTTTATTTTTAGATCTATATGAATGTATGCATATCATATTTAGATCCTTAGTATAGAGCTTAATATTTTGATATGATAAAAAATTAATTAGTTATATTAATTAATTTTTTACTATATTTTATCTATTTTTAAAAGAAATTTTAAAAGTAGCACTACAAATCTTGCACTACTTTCTTCAAATGGTATTAGAGCAAGATTCGCTAAACATGATATGCTTGCATATTTTAGATTGATAATTTAGATTTAATCTAAATATTAATCTAATAATCTAATTAATTAGATCTAAAAATTAAAATCAAGATCACACGAACTGCAGGTTGTCCTATTGTAGGGTTTACCCCTTACAGTGAAAAGATTGTCCTGGTATGTTGCTGATCTATATCATTAATCATAAAATCTTAGATTTGATCTAATATTTTTATGATCTAATTATATTAGACTTTAATCTAGTTTATGATCATGAATGCATAATTTGATAAAGTTTGATTAATGATTAAGTATTATGTAGTGTACATAATTTTAGATTAAATCCTACAACTAGTTTATGAATTAAGCTGATTCAATTTTAAAGTGAGTCGACTCAATTGGTGAATAATACTAAGTTATAAAGAATCTTTCAAAAATTTTAAATTTTTTTTTTGAAATATCGAACCCTAACCCATAGCCCATAAACTTAATTAAATATTAAGTATAATGATTTAGTGTCAAGAATTATGAATTAAGGCTCTAAGTCATTAATCATAAAACATTTGTTATTGGATTAGTTATATTACGTCCATAAACTAGATTAGACCTAAGGTTAGGTAAAGAGTGGACTAAATTAGAGTAATTAATCAAATCTAATTAAATGTTAATTTAGATTAGGTCAAGGACTCTATAGACTCAATTACAATAGTTGTAGTTAGTCAAGTCCATGCCTTTAATGAGGATCAAATGGACTTGATTTATGGCTACGCGATCGAACCCAAAATTACTAGGTTCGTCAAATTAAAACTAATAAACTGGATGGTGTCTAAGGTAAGTTTGGCAGTTTGACCAATGATTTTTAATTGGAATCTACTCATACTGATTCGATCTTTGATGAGTTATTGGCATATCCCTTCCACTGATCTCACTTACCTGGCCATTCTAGTGAGTTAGATTTTGATTAGATCACTTGGTGATTCAGGCTCACTCATGTCAATTAGATAAATCAGTCTAACTGATTTAGATGCTCCTAATGCCAGCTTAGATTAGATTTTTTTTTTTTATCTAACTTGGTGAAGTTAGTGGAAGGATCGAAATTGACTCACTTTTCTTAAATATGTTAACTAAATCTTCTAAAATTATTATGTTATTAAAAATAAAATAGTTATATAGATAACTAAATCATAGCCTCCCATTAAGTTTATTGATAATGGATTCATTAATTTGATAATCACTGGAGGCCCAAAGGCCTAGTGCTTATTGACTAATAAAATTATCATTCATAAAATGATGATTTGGTTATGTCTTTCTGATAGTGTTTGGATTGACCGACCAAAGTTTGGCCAGATCATTTATTGGTTAGATAAGACTAAATATGATCATGTTAATAGTTGGACCTAACTGAACTTTTTCAGTAGAGGCCAAAGCCTATTGATTAGGTCTCCAAGGCAAAATTAATATTACTAAAAATTATTTAGAGAAACAATTGATTTTGAACCTACCCATAAATACACATGGGTTGACCAACCAAAGTTGGGCTCGTGTGTAGTCTATATCGATTCTAGTACCCACCAAGAAATTAAAGTAATTCCTCGAATTGGAGGTAGAGGCTACCATTTTGTATAAAATAGTGAGAGAATCTTTAGACTAAAGTCCAAGTCTTTAGGATAATTGATTCATATACTAATTAGGTTTGGTTTTTCTTATTATGCACAAATGGCCACTAACTTGTCGCTCCGGTCATTATTAGATAATGACAAATTAATGGGATCCAACTATGATAGCTTGTATCGTATGTTAAAAATCATCCTAGAGCATGAGTGGATCTTTTATGTCGTAACGAATCCTACACCTAAGGAGCCAACTCCGAATGCTAGATGAGCGATTTGAGATACTTATCAGAAGTGACTCAATGATCGTACCACCATTCAGTGTATAATGCTGACAGTAATGAATGATGAGTTCAGCTGCAGATTTGAAAATGTCCAGTCACAAGAGATGCTTCAAATATTGAATGACTCCTTTGGCATGCCTGACGACGTTGAAAGGCATAAAACAAGTTGTGCTATTTTCAACGCTTGGATGTGGGATGGAGCCTCAATCACTGATCATGTATTGTACATGATCAAGATGATCGAGCATCTTAGCAAGCTGGACTTTTTTTTGCAAGAGCAGCTCAGTAAGGATGTAATCCTTAATTTCTTATCCAAGTCCTTCCTCCCCTTCCTAACTCATTTTAGAATGACAAAGCCTGCAGTCGACTACCATGGATTGTTGGGGTTGCTGCAAAACTTTGAGAAGGATCACCAACTCCATAAGGAGATGGTGAATATAGAGGGAGGGTCTTCTTCTAGTCGTTGATCCTTTAAGAAAGGGAAGAAGAACAAGAAGAAGAAGAACAAGAGGGTGCAGCCAAATGCTGGGATGACTGCATAGGGTTGGACCAAGAAGCGCAAGCCCAACTAGAGCTAGGCAGAGTGCTTCTTTTGCAAGAAGCAGGGGCATTAGAAGAGGAACTGTCCTCTGTACATTATCTCCCTAGACTTGAATAGGCCAAGAAGGAAGCAAGTGGTTGCTGGGCAAGATAATTATATGATAACACCTTACAATTTTTTCTTATTTGATTCTACAACCTGGGTATTAGATACTGGAAGCCCTTATCATATTTGTAATTCTATGCTGGGCTTGTAGATCAGTAGGATATTTGATCAAGGTGAGAGGTTCCTGAATGTTGGAGATGGAAGATAAGTTTCAATTCTAGCTTTAGGAATCATGAACCTTGTAATCAATTCAAATAAAATTATTCTTAATGAATGTCATTTTTGTCCAACTTTCTTATTGAATGTCATTTCTATAGGCCTTTTGGCCATGAATGGTTTTAAAATATAAATAAAAAAAAAATTTGTAATATCATTTTGAATGGTATTATAATTTTTGTTGGACAATTGAATAACAAAATTTATTTACTTTCTATGTCTGTTAATGTGGTTCAATTCTCTCATACACGCCCTAGAATTAGTGATGTGTCTGATGTATACCTTTGGCATTGTAGGCTTGGTCATATTAACAAGAATAGAATTAACAGCTTAACTCATGAAGAAATTCTTGAGGTTAGTGATTGTGAATCACCTCCAACCTATGAGTTCTGTCTTCTTGGTAAGATGACCAAGTCACCTTTTACTGAAAAAGATAAACAAGCCACTAAACTTCTAAGTCTAGTACATTCGGATGTATGTAGACCATGAGCTCAAGCACCAGAGGTGGATACTTCTACTTCATAACCTTCATAGATGATCTATCGAGATATGGGTACGTCTATTTAATGAAGCATATGTAGGAACCAGATCTAGGATTTCACGAATAGATCTTGAAACTTTTTCAGGATCAGACAGCAAAAGATTTAAATAAATTAAATATTTATTTAAATAAATATATAAACACATAGATCTCAGATCTATTACATGATCAAGGAATGATATTAAATCAAAAATTAAAAACATAAAGGAGAAGGAAAGGTTGATCATATCAATCTAGATCTACACTACATCTAATATAGGTATGAAATCAATAGATCAGATATATTATCTATGCAAGTTAGATATTCTAACTTACTGATCCAAGCTTGAAGATGATGTCACAATCCGCACATGCGTCCGGCCTCTAGGAGTCATCCACATTAGCCTACAAACTCTGATATGAAGTCCAATGCAAGAAATCAGCACAACATGCTAGTACCATGCTGATCCTTCTTCGAGGGTCGATCCGATGCTCTCTTCTTCAAAACATGGACTCTCCAAAATATGAGAAGGAAGAGGAGAATTTTTTGATCCAAGACTCTCTCAGAAAAAAACTCAAAAGAAGGAAGAGAGATGAAGAATAAAATAGCCCTAGAAGAAGACCCTCTTCTTCTTCTCTTTTCTCTCACCTAGACACCTAGGTTGGTGCTTATGGAAACCCCATGCCCAAGGATCCTCTTCCTCTAATTTTTGTACACCCCAAACATTTCCTAAAGCTCTATATTTTATAAAAAAATCACACCAAAATTCGTCCAAAATTTATAAAAAAAGAAGAATCCTTGTTTAGGTCAAAAACTAGATAAGGCAGGACTAGATTTGGCAAGTGGTTGGGGAGCCCAACTCTTGGGCGCCCCTCCTATGATTTTTTTTTGTGAATCCAATAAGGGAGAATGAATAAAATTCTCTTTTCTCATCATGGAAATTGTGGAGAAAAAATAGGAGAGGGGATGGCACACAAGGGAGAGAAGATTTGGTCAACAAGCAATCTATCTCATAGAATCCTAAAGCAAAACTAACACCCCTTTTGACTTGGTCTTCCAACAAATTATCTTATGAGAATAGGAGCGAGAGAGGGGAGTGCATGACAATCAGGGAGAGGAGATCTCATGCACAAAATAAAGAAAAATAGGCATGGGGGGAGTGGGCTAAGGTGGCGCAATGTTAGGGAGTCCTAGTCACACTAGGACTCCTATTTTGACTTGGTCAAACAAGGTCTTTCAACCAAATAAAATCAAGAGTAAACCAACTCAATTAAATAAGGCCCTAACCCATTTAAAGGATTAATTAAATTAAATTAAATTTTAATTTAATATTCTAGTCAAATTAGAAAATTGGGTTGACTCGAGTCCTAGTTAGACTAGGACTAGTTCTTCTTTGCACTTGGCTTATCCAATAAGTCAATTGGACTTGATCCAATCAAGCCCAAACCAAATCTAATTAAATCATATTTAATTAGACTTAATCTCAGTCCTCTGGCTTAATAAAACTAAGCTAATTAGCAATCTAATTACTAATCGATCCTGCTGCAACACTTGCACTAGGTTAAACACCAATCATATTGATTGTTTAACCCTAAAATGATTCTTAATCGTTGATCAACCGTACGATTAGATCATGAGCTCTAATATATGTGACCTCATAGGTCCAAACCTAAGTTGGTAGCATAGATATAGATTTCTATATGAATCGAAGTGACCATCGAGCAATGGTACCCGATGGTCGAATAGGTTGAATGTGTAAAACAACATCCTTAGAACCCATACGGATATAGTTTCCATATAATTCATCCCCTTAACCAAAATGCCTGTAGGACACCTCAAAATTAAACTATCAACTTAATCAAGTTGTCCACATTATATTTCAAAATATAAAATCCATCTAATGGATTATCCTGGCCAAGGTTTTGCTATATTGAAATACAGTGATACATTCTTCTCCAACTCTTGGAGTAGTCAATCTTATCTTGACCACACTCTGACTTCGCAAGTACTTGACTATGCCTAGAAGCCTTCCATTACTGAATTAAAAATTTAGTTAGTCCAGTACCAAAGCACAGTGAGTTATTTACAGATCACTGAGATGAGCTTAGGTCAAAAGGACACTTATACCTAAATCCCATCAGAGACATTCTTAATAGCAGAATGCTCTGGAGTTGGTCACGTTCAATAACGATGTACCTCTACATCTCAACTATATGCCATACTAGTGTCTCCACACTCTTTGGTTAAGAGAACAACCAACCTATATTGCATACAGTGACTTATGCTCGATAGATGCTGTCGTCCTTATTAACAACCTATCATTTAGTCATGAATAAATTTGAGGACTAATCGATAAATCTTTTCTTTATTGAAGCTAAATAGTTCTAAGAACTTCATCACAACAATGAAGTTCATTAGAAGATCAATACTTATGATGAAAAACTTTAAAAATATATTTTATTTATTAATGAATCAATTATAAATATAAAATAGCTCAACCATCAACAGGCTGACGATTAACTTTGGAATACATTTTTCAATAACTTGCACTTGTCCTAAAGCCACTCGGCATAGTATCTAACATCCATCTTCAATTAGTGGTTGTCGAACTCCTTTATTGCCAGGGCTTTAGTGAAGGGGTCGGCCAAATTCTTCTTTCCATCGATCTTCTGAAGGTCAACGTCACCTTGATCCACGATCTTTCAGACCAGGTGAAAGTGGCGCAGAATGTGCTTCGTTCGTTGGTGTGCTTTTGATTCTTTTGCTAGAGCAATGGCATGTTGTTCCTACGACTGCTCGAAGCCATAGCCATAGATCCGATCTCTTGCATAAACTTGGGTGTTAATCCAGCAAACTGAAGAAGATCTAAGAAAGATGAGAGAAGCCAGGGTTTTGGTGTTGTAACCAGAGAGAAAAGAGAAGAGAGTTAGGAAGAAAAGCTCCATTGTATTTCCTTCAATATTATAAAAGTTACAATATCCTGGTTTATATATCCTAGAGTTTTCATATGAACCCTAATAAACCGCAGCTCAAAAACCCCCTTAAGCTAACCCAATACATGAAAGCACTCACCAAGCCTAAGTTTCACATGCTCTCATCCCCTGGATCTAATCCCAACCCATATATGAATTAGCCTCATTAAGATCTCTCAAATTAGGCCTTAAAACCCCGAGGATCAACCCAGACCCTAGCCTAAAATAGATCCTCGCATAACTCTACTCGTGTACTGAGCGGGCTTAATCTCAGCACCGAGCCGGCTAAGTTCCACTGGGTCGGCTTGGTGTGAAACTAAGCCAGCCCAATCCTATGTCATGCCTGCAATTCCGAACGCTCAGCTCTCTATTTTGCTCGTGCTTTGAGACTTAGCCGATCCAGTTTTGGATTGAGCTGGCTAACCTGTAGAAAATCTTCTTTCTACAATCTTGATTTTCCGACATTGGTTCCTTGCTCTACCTTGAATCCCAGATCTTCGAAGCACCAACCAAGCCCCTTGAAGCCCTCAATACCCAAATCTTAAGCCCATGGAGAGTTACATGCCACCTCCATCCTAGGACAACTCCTATCCTAGCCCTAGGACCACACCTGTCCTAGCCTCTCCGGGGCACTCACCCTGACTCCGCTCATGGCCTTCCAAGGCTTGGGAGCACCACACCACCTACAATCTCCACCTTAGTGCGCCCAAGCCTTAGCACACCTGGCAACATCTTCTTGCACGATCTTGTTGTCCCTGCATGTCCTGATAGCCCCTCGTGCTTACCTTGCCACTACCATTCTTCTACATCTACTGAGCTCCCTTTGAGTCCTTCAGGATAACCGCCTTGATCGCTAAAGTCCTTAGCTTGTTTTCTTGAACCATCTTTGGAGTTGCAGGTATCCTTCTGCTTGGCAGCTGCATCACTTGTCATTGACTTCTCTGAAGATCATGCATTATTCCTTTACCGGCACTCGCCACATATCCTGATGCTCCACCTGACACTGTCCCCTCAGAGCCATGCCTATCTCCCTGCACAATCCTCTCCACCTAGATCTGTACAGCCCTGACACTGGTGCTGGGATATAGGTCCTCCCTCTACACCCCCTGCTCTGAACTCGTGTCACAGCTTCCTCCATCATGAATCCACCTTTGATCAGTGCTCCATCTGGAACTGAAGTCCCTCCGATGCCGTAGAAGCTGACTCTATCTCCGAGTCCCTTGAGGCCAACCACTCAATGCTACACTACTAGGCCTACCATTGTACCTCGAACACCATCGCTAATCCTTCGGACCCTTTGCACTCCGTAGACCTATCCAAAATCGTCTCAGATACATTGCACCCTACGGGCTCCTCCAAGACCCCCAAGAGCTCATCTAAATCTTTGCTTTCAACAACTGTACTGATGGAATTTGAGCTTTCTCCTCCCTTGCACTTCTTTCAAAGCAAACACTCCCACTTAAAGTGCCCTACTTCTTTGCACTTGAAGCATCTCTTGGACACCTTGCTGCCTCTCTGTTCGCCCTTCTACTTTCCTTTCTTGTGCTTCTCTAAAACCACAAGACTCTCCTGGAAGACCTTCCTCTTTGTCATCCATTTTTGCTGCTCGTTGGACCTGAGCACTGATATGATCTCCTCGTACACCAGTATCTCCTTACCATACAGTAAAGGTGTCACCAATGGATCAAAGCTCCTGGGTAGCAAACACAACAATAATAGACTCTTGTCCTTCTCTTCTAAATCCATTCCTATATTGAGCAAGTCCATGCTCGTCTGATCGAACCGTTGAATATGCCCGGCAACATCCTCACCCTCCTACATCTGAAGGCTATACAGTTGCTTCTACAACATCGACTTGTTGCACTTTTTGCATATTAGCTGTATAACCTCGGCCTAATCTTGGTTTCTCTCCAAAACCATCAAAATCCATCACAAACAAGCTCAATCATGGCACATGTCCTTCCAACACCACTCTTGTCTGTGACTCCTCTGGCTACTTTATTAGATATATGTGCCCTAGAAGCCAGAATTGGCTGACACTTGTAATACACTTCTAGGGGCAAAATTATAATTTTGACTAATAATTAATAAAATGGGTTATTTTCTATCACATATGTGTATTTAGTGTCTGTGATACATCCTTTGAGTTAATGGTAATGATAATTCATATTTTCAAGAGTTGAAAATTTAAGACATGAATAATCATTATTAACTCATAAAACAGCTCCCGACCATAGGATCATCACGAGGATGGTGATTGATCCGGAAGGTTGGTGTACAATCGCTTCTCTTTAGTAGATGAGTCTTGAGTCTACGGTGTGGAGACACCGGAGCGAGAGTACAGGTACTCGTTAGAGAACGAGGGCACTGAGCGTGACCACCTCGAGTAGTCATTAGGGAGTCTACCTTCTCGTCAATGACTGACTCGATGCTGCAGTAGTGTGTCTGGTTCTTTGACCTGAGGATGCATCGGCAGTTCACCTTGAGGGTGTTATAGTTTGACTACACCATTACTCGGTCTCCTAGCCATATGGAACCCTGAGGTGTATGTTGGCTATGACATGTTCATTGTAGGAACTGGATTGCATCAAGATGGAATCTATCTACCTCGGTGGTAGAGGAGCAGCCCTATGATGATCATGAGAATCAAGTCCAGAAATCCATGGCCATGGTAGAGTGAAATAATAGAAAGAGTTTCTATTTAGATTTTCACATTGGACTCGAATCGAATGATTACATCATATGACAGAGACTAGGGTTTGACGAGTTTCACCTTAACCCTAATCTGATCGGGGCTCAAGATAGAAGAACTTAATCACACAGGTAGCTGCACCAAGAGGTTCGCATTCAGCTCTGATGGGTTGCCACCATATACTGCTAGGTGTCACTGGTGGATTTTGGGAGCAATTAGAATGATTTAGATGATCGATCATTCTAGCTGTTCGAATCAGAAGAGTTCTGATCCATCGAAAGGAGTTTCGATGATGTCGATGATAGAGATCATGACATATCCCATTACCATACAGAACTGAACCTAACTGGGTCACACAAACAAGGGTTTGAATCTGGTGATCATCAATTGAACTGATCTAGTTCAATTGATCTGAATGAGATTCAATTAGGTTCAAGGAAAATCGTGCTAGCACTCGATTGAACCTAACGTTCTTCTTTTACTATCATAAATAAGTTGTCCTGACTGAGCCAAAGGAGTTTGTGCTCAATCAGAGGCCTTCATATGGTCTGACTGGAGGTTGTCCAAGTCAGAAAAGGTTGTCTTATTTTGTAAGACATTACCTGCCATTTTTGGTCACCTGCCATTTCTTGTTCTTTGACTTTGGTCAAAAGTCTACCTTTGACTGGTCAAACGTTGACCATTGACACTTTGACTTTTGACCACATGTCATGCACCTATTGGAGAGCTGGTGGGGGCCTGTCCCCCTGCCAGAACCTGGCAAGGAGAAGGGCGCACGCCAAGGGTGGCGTGAGCCCAAGTTAGGAGGCGCCTAGGAGTCCTTGTTGGACAAGGACTCCACCTCCCTTTTTGGATTCCAATTCAGAGTTCTACTAAGAATCCAACTTTGACTGGTCTTAGGCACCCTCTAAGGAGGAATCCAGGGGACTCTATTCCCAACCAATCAGATTTAGATCTGATTTCACAAAGGGTTGTGATTGGTTGGAGAGGAAGAGGAGTTGGATCACAAGCTTAGTCTATAAATAAGACCCTGCGCCCAACCCTAATTCTAATGCAATTCAATTGAGAAACCCCATGCCCCAAGGCTGCCTCTCCCCTCCTTCTCCATGCCAATACTCTCTTCTCCCCTTGCTCTCCACGTCCAAAAGAGTTTTGGACTTGGTTGGTGCGATTCCAGATCAAAGGAAAGGCGATCAAAAGCAAGAAGGCTGCGCTGCTGCAAAAGGACGACTGCAGATCTTCAAAAGGAGTTTTGAAGATCCTCCAGATCAGATCCAGATCTGATTTTTGGAGGTGTGATAGAGAAGAAGAGGATCTCCTAGATCCAACCCGAGTGGATACCGGTAGAGGCCAGGCGCTTGCGTGGCTAGATCCAGAACCTTCCGCTGCAATCAGGATCATCAACAGGGTAATAGGATTACCCAAATCAGGTAAATTAAATTTGATTTAATTTATCTTATTTTATTTTATTTATTAAAATAATAAGAATTCAGATCTGAAACATATCAAGATCTGATTGAGATCAAGAGAAAAATTTTTGAAATATATCTCTTGATCTGATCAGATCTGGAACGAACCTGGACCGGGAAATCAGGATTTCCCTTCAACTGGTATCAGAGCCATGGTTCTAAAATTATTGTTTAGATCTGATTTTTAAATTTTATTTTAATTAAAAATAAAGTGATTTCAGATGTCACATGAGATGTGATCAGATCTGAAATCAGAAAAAATTAAAATTAAATGATTTGGATCTAAGAACATGAAGATATGCATGACTAGTTCTAGAATAGAATAGTTCTATAGAATAGTTTTGCATGTCTTTGATTTAATCTGATTAAATCATATTTTAGATCTTCTTATTTACTATTTTTTGATATTATAAGTGTTATAATAACATCTAAAAAATAGCAAATAAAAATTATTTAATTTTAAATATCATATGAGATATGATATTGATGCATGTCTAGACTAGTTGTAGAATAGTTCTACATAATTGTCTAGATTAGAATTTATTTTGATTAGATCAATTTAAATCTAATTTTTTAGATTATTATGAGATAATTTAGATCTGAAAATATGCATGATTATGATACATGAGATGTATGCAAAATATGCCATGATTAGATCTAATTTATATATGAGATATATGATATAGATCTAAAACTGTTTTGTAGTATTGCATGTTCCTGATTAAGGCGTTCCTCTTGGCCGTCCGGTCATAAGAACGAAGAAGGGTTTAAAGGCCCTCTCTTCCCATTCGATGGGGTGTTCTTATGATGTGTAGGGGTGCTGCGTGTTCGTCCTTAATCAGAAACCCAAAACTTACTTTCTGCAAAACCCTAGATCCTGAAACCCTAGGATTTATTGTGCATATTTTGTTTATGAACCCTACTTAATTAAGAATTAAGTTTATGGAATATTAATTAGGTCTAAAATTGAGAATTTCAGATCTAAGACATATTCATAATACTGGGTTCGGGCTTGGGTAGCTCAATTAGGTCTAAGCGGTTGATCAAACCGAATCAAGAGTTGGTTAGATGGGATCAACAATGCTTAAATTGACCAGCCTAATAGGATTAAGTCTGGGTCAAGATCGAGTCACGATCAAGCAAGACCTAATTAGGCTCAGAGGTTAGAGTCTGGATTGTAGGCTAACCCAATTGGTTCTGACTCAACAATTTGGTGTCTAAGGTAAGTTTGGCACAGACGACCGACTGGTTTTTAATTGGAAGCTACTCGACCTGAATGCGTTCTTGTACGAGTTAATGGCATATTCCTTCCACCGGTCTCACTTACCTGGCCATATCTGTTGACACAGTTCTGATCTGAGGTGGTCAATAATCCGAGCTAACCCATGCCACTAGGTTAGTCATAATTGTTATGACTAAGCCAAGTCTAGTTTAATGAGACCTGAATCAATTCTCCCTAAGAAAAGATTAAGTCTGAGGTCTTCCACCATTGTAGATGTGCGGGCCCTTCCCGGGGTTGATTGTTCTCGGCTGGATACAGTGGCTCAGTTGCACCGGGAAGATGCAACCATGTCTATTAGGCATTGGATGCTATGGGCTGGAGGATGAGTTGGGCTCAATATTTCGGATACGGTGAGAGACTCAATTAGGAACCCAGTCTATGCAAATGGTGGGTCTGACTTAACTAAGGAGTGGATCAATATTTCGGATACGGTGAGATTCATGAATTAGAGACCAAGTTTGGGTGCACCATGATTAGAGAATCATTGAACAAGAGTTGTTCACTCATTGGCTAACCCATCACCAATAACTGTTAGGTGAGGTGATGAGTCAGTTGGTGAGACCGCACCACCCACTAGAAATCATTAATCGTGGAGATTTTTGCATCTCTACAGAGGGAGTGTAGGGATCCGAGAAAATAGTGGGAGCTAATTTGTTTAAAAATAAAATCCCTAAATAAATTGGTCAAGTCAAAATTACAGTATCTAACTAGAATCTTTGACTCTCTACAGGAAAATGTCTGCGTCCAACCCATTGGCACGTATCCTGGACACACATAGACTGACTGGACCCAATTATAAAGATTGGCTCAGGAACTACAAAATTATTTTGGGTTTCGAGAAGTTAACCACATGTTTTGGACCAGGACCCTCCCACCTTACCAGCCTCGTCCATCCACTGAACAGAGAGCGTCTCTGGAAAAATGGATTGACGAAGATAATAAGGCCAGATATTACATGTTGGGCTCGATGTCTGATGAGCTCCAGCGCCAACATGAAGATATCGGGACTGCTCGCCAAATGTTGGCTCACCTGCAGGAGATGTTTGGTGAACAGAGTCGCGCAGCCAAATATCAAGTCACGAAATGACTTTTTAAGGCTAAGATGCGTGATGGGCAGTCAGTCCAAGATCACTGTCTGACAATGATCAAGGACATGGAAGAGCTTGAGAAGCTCGGTGTGAAGTTGGACTTGGATCTGCAGAACGATATTATTCTGCAATCCTTGACTGATGCATATGGGCAATTCATCATGAATTACCACATGCATAAACTTCAAAATTCCTTGGCCGAAGTTAATGAATATGCTGGTTACCGCTGAGCTTTCTATGAAAGGTTCTAAAGGCTCAGTTCTTGCTATGGAACGGACTTCTTCCAAAAGAAAGTCTTATGGAAAGAAAAAGAAGTCTGTGAAAAAGCAAAAGGTGGAAGGATCAAAGAAGAAGAAGGCAGAACCGAAGAAAAAGGCCGATGGCAAAGGAAAGTGTTTCCATTGCAACAGCGACGGCCATTGGAAGCGGAACTGCCCTACTTACCTGGCCACCCTGAAGAACAAGAAGGAAGGTCCTTCTGGAGGTATGCTCGTTATTGAGTCTAACCTTACGGTTTCTTCTGCATCCAGTTGGGTGCTTGACTCTGGTTCTAGTGCTCATCTGTGCACTTCCTATGCAGGGTCTTGAGGATAGCAGGAGGCTGAGGGATGGAGACATGATCCTACGCATCGGTAATGGAGCAAGAGTTGCTGCAGTAGCCGTGGGAACATACCCTCTTCGATTACCATCTGGTTTAGACTTAGTTTTGAAAGACTGTTATTATGTGCCTGCAGCTAGCAGGAATTTGATTTCTGTTTCATGCTTAGCACAAGAAGGTTATGTGATTCACCTTCTTTAAGGACCATTGTAACATTCTTTATGAAAGAAATAAAATTGCAAATGGTTTCCTTATTAATGGTCTTTATCAGCTACATATTGATGTACCTGTTCTAACTATCGAGCAAAACGTGAATGCCAAACGACCTAGGGATAGTCCAAACGACAGATATCTATGGCACCTGAGATTAGGTCATATAGCAGAAGATAGGATCAACAAATTGGAGAAAAATGGGCTATTGAGTCCATTGACTTTTCGAGTCATATCCAACTTGTGAATCTTGTCTTCAAGGCAAAATGACTAAACTCCCTTTTGCTGGACATGGGGAGAGGGCCACAGATCTCCTTGCCCTAGTACATACTGATGTGTGCGGCCCATTTGATGTGCCGGCTAGAGGCAATTTTGTCTACTTCATTACCTTTACCGATGATCTGTCTAGGTATGGGTATGTGTATCTTATGAGACACAAGTCTGAAGCTTTTGAAAAGTTCAAAGAATTCAGACATGAAGTAGAAAAACAAACTGGAAAAACCCATTAAGGTTCTTCGATCAGATCGAGGAGGTGAATACCTTAGCCGGGAATTCCTAGACTATCTTAAGGAAAATGGCATAGTCTCTCAATGGACTCCACCAGGAACACCTCAACTCAACGGGGTTTCAGAATGGAGAAATCGGACTCTATTGGATATGGTTCGATCCATGATGAGCTTCACAGACCTCCCTGATTTTCTTTGGGGACATTCATTGTTAACTTCAATTTATCTACTGAATAGGGTTCCCTCTAAAACCGTTCCTACCACACCGTATGAGATATGGCACGGTAAGAAACCAAGTCTGAGTCATCTCAGAATTTGGGGTTGTCCGGCTCATGTCAAAAGACAACAAGCGGACAAGTTAGAGTTTAGGTCCTTTAGAGCTCGATTCATAGGATATCCTAAAGAGTCATTAGGATACTATTTCTACATTCCAGAAGACCACAATGTGATTGTGAGTCGACATGCCATCTTTCTTGAAAAATAGTTTATTCAAGATAGCGGCATTGGAAAGCAGATTAAGCTTGATGAGAAAGTCTCACAAGTAGAACGAGCTAAGGACCAAGTGGAACCAAATCAGGTTGAGCCAATAAGAACACTACCTCCTCCACCTCGTAGATCGGAAAGAGTTTTCCCGTCCCCCTGAAAGATACTTAGGTATTATTTCAGAGGATGTAGAGGAAAATGTTCCTCGTAGGTAATGGTGCTCATGGTGATGATCCCAAAACCTACAACGAGGCGATATCAGATATCGACTCCGAGAAATGGCTAGAGGCAATGCAGTCAGAAATTGACTCGATGCACTCAAACCAAGTCTGGACCTTGGTAGATCCACCAGAAGGTATAGTACCTATTGGGTGTAAATGGATCTTCAAGAGAAAGATTGGTGCAGATGGGAATGTGGAGACATTCAAGGCTAGACTAGTGGCAAAAGGTTATAGTCAACGCGAAGGCATTGACTATCAGGATACCTTTTCCCCAGTGGCTATGCTAAAATCCATCCGCACATTGCTTGCCTGTTGCAGCCTATTTCGATTATGAAATATGGCAAATGGACGTGAAAACGGCATTCCTAAATGGATATCTTGAGGAAGATATCTATATGGAACAGCCGCTAGGTTTCACATCCAGTGATACTGATCACAAGGTTTGCAAGCTGCAAAGGTCCATATATGGACTTAAGCAAGCATCTCGGAGCTGGAACACTCGTTTCAATGATGTGATCAAAAAGTTTGGTTTCATCAAAAATGAAGAGGAACCATGTGTTTTCAAAAAGGGTCAGTGGGAGCGCTGTTGTCTTCCTCGTATTGTACGTGGATGACATCCTCCTTATTGGGAATGATATTCCCATGTTGACATCAGTCAAATTATGGTTGTCCAAGGAATTCTCCATGAAAGACCTAGGTGAAGCATCCTTTATTCTAGGAATTAAGGTCTATAGGGATAGACCGAATAGGATGCTAGGACTTTCACAGAAGATGTACATAGAGGAAGTACTAAAGAGGTTTAGTATGGAAAACTCTAAGAGGGGATTAATACCCTTCAGACATGGTATTCATCTTTCCAAGAAGATGTGCCCCTAGCACACCTGAGGAAATAGAACGCATGAGCAAGATCCCTTATGCTTCTGCAATAGGGAGCCTCATGTATGCCATGCTATGTACACGACCTGATATAGCCCATGCTGTGAGTGTCACAAGCAGATATCAGTCAAATCCAGGTGAAGAACACTGGACTTCTGTGAAATGTATCCTTAAGTACTTGAGAAGAACTAAGGATATGATGTTGGTCTTTGGTAATGGAGAACTCCAAGTCCAGGGATACACAGACTCGGATTTCATGTCCGATATAGATGATCGAAAGTCGACATCTGGAAGTCTGTTTGTGTGCAATGGTGGTGCTGTCAGCTGGAAGAGTTCCAAGCAAACTGTGATAGCAGATTCCACCATGGAAGCAGAATATATCGCTGCATCAGAGGCTGCGAAGGAAGCATTCTGGTACAAGAAGTTTGCTGCAGAAATTGGAGTAATGCCATCAGATGCCATTCCTCT